>JAMXBB010000003.1:87787227-87920757 GCA_024138015.1 Lumnitzera littorea
GGGGGGGGGGGTGGTGGGGGGGTGGGTAAAGAGAGAGAGAGAAGGTTTTACCTAAAAAAAAAGAGTAAGAAGAAAAGTAGAGGATATGATAGCAGACATAGGAGCTTATAATATTAGGGTTTATTATAGAATTAGCATTTGTTGTTACTTTCTTTGAGGTTAAAAAAATGCAATAGTATTATTTTTTAAATATTAGTATTATTTAATTATTATTATAAGATTAGTAAAGGGTACACTAAAATTTACACACTATATACTTCACAATACCGGCATTAGGGTGGTACAAGATACCTTGACGTCATACCCGTATCTTACTCATAAGAGTAGTTTTTAGCAAATTGCTATCGTAAACCACCCTGTAATCCCTTTTACCCACACCAGACCTACTTAGTGGAGTACGTCCAAATAGGTACCTATATGGTAAAATTACCCACTCACCCCTAATAAATAGTAAATGTATAATTTATTAAGAAATATTTTTATTAAATTAAATATCACATATGAAGAATCATTAAACTAAAAAAATAGCTCAAAATAATGTAATTTACTAGTTTTGAAAATTAATTCAAAATTCGTTTTACCAAGATAATTTCCTAAGCACCATATATTTTTGCCCATAATCTCATTAAAATAAAAATACCACATTAATCTATGTATAAAAATACCTATAATACCAAGTTTCATATTTTTTGAACAATATTTGGTATTTTTAGTAAATTACCAAACCCATAAGTGAGAATTTGGACATTGTCGTTTCTCTGACCATTAATGCTCCTCGGCTACCCCATTGTGCCTACCAAGGTTCCCTCCATGTTAGACTTAGGACCACCAAAGTTCACCATATCAAGTTGTTGTTTACATACTGAACTTTACACAATCTAACCTATTCTATTTTCTTCTTAGTTTTCCTCCAAATTCCCTATCTTTCCTCTTGGCCTCCTTTAGTTTTGTCAAATATCTAGACTAACCAAATGTAAAACAAGAATGGAGAATTTCTTATATGTAGGATTGAGGGTTAATGGAAAAGAAAACTAAGTGGAGTACATGTACTCTTTCACCTCCTTAAATGCATAATAATATGAGGTGTCTTTTTATACTCAATTCCATGCATGATAACCAACATCGTAATGCCTCTAGTTGTCGTGCCTTTTTCAAGTTAAATTCAATTTAATTAAACTTCCTTTAACATTTATTTGTCCCTTATCCAATTGGTTTAAGTATTACATATATATATATATATATTCATGTAGGTTTATATTAATTATTGGGTGTATATTTTGTACTTTAAATTTAGTGGGTGTACATTCATGCCTCATATATATTATTTTAACTCATTCCATAAATTTTTTTGTCAAAATAATCTATCTTTATGAGCCCATTAATTATCGCAACATAAACGTGCATCCAATAAATAATCACCAATACAACTATATCTAACTTGTTAGCTATATTGCTATTTTATTATCTAAATAATTCATTTCTAAGGTCTCCTTATACATCAAAACTCATTACTTGAGTTATCCATAACAAATTTATTTCCTTACTCTTTAGTTATACCTTCTTGCTTCCATATTTAATAAGAGCAAACCACTATTCTATGTCCAAGAGAGTTGGTTGAAGAAGGTTTCACATTCCACCCCCCTTACAAAAAATTTCATCCTTAAATCTTCTTCACTTTAGAGCATACAAGTTTTAGACCAACCACTATGTTTCTATTTCGTAATTTTGTTTCTCATATCGTGTACATATTACAATTATCAACTATTGCTAAGGTTAAATCCTTCTATCCTAGCTTTTGTATAGTTAACTTCAAAGTTGTCACTTTGAGAGGCTCTCTACCTTAGCTTTCATCTCAATACTTTTTATTATTGAGTTTATTTCATCTTCTACTTTAACTTCTATATTATGAACTTAATGTGATTAGCTTCAAACATCCTTTACTTCATCCTTTGCAATATCTACTGTAGTATGCTATACTTTGCTTATCCTTTACTAATTCTCTTTAGTTAGATTTATTCTCTTATCGTAACTAGTTTATCTCCCTTACTATATTACATTTTCTCTAAACACCTTGACATTCATGTTAATATCATTGATTTACCTTTTACCACAGTCTAATACTCTTCCCTCATTAAGGCTAATGAGCTTCTATACCATTCTCTTATCACTATTTAGACTCACGCTTCCACTTAGTCCTTATTCTGTTCCTTTAGTTAGTTCGAGCCTTTGAGTTAACCACTTTCTATTGAGGTTCATAGCCACCACTTCTATTACTATTTTGTTTTCAATCCTATAGTTTTATTCTATGGGTCCATCACATTTTCTAAATTAGTCTCTACCACCTTATGCATACATAATTTAATTTTACTCGGGATCAATCGTAACTACTTTGTTATCATTTAGTAGTAATACATAACTAGTTTGTTTCCTTATGTTTATGAGTCCTACTTTTATACTTATCATACAATAATCATAGTTAAAGACTTGGATGCTTCATATAGCTAACACATATATTAACAAAAATGAGTTTGGCAAATTTGAACTTTCCATTGACTTAAACTCCAATAAGATAGAGAATAACTTCAACCAAGTGGATTTGACTTAATCTAATGAAAATGACACAAATCATTGATAAATAAAACACATAAGGACACTGACTGCTTACTTATCTCACAATTGACATGAAGTAACTAGATCAACAACAAAGATATGAGACTTGACATGCAAGACATAAGAGTCATAATAGATAAGAAACTTGATAAAGGAGACATGAGAGTCATAGATTTATCATTCACTTCTTGTTTGCCCTTGTATCTTAAGGTTACTATTCCATAATGGTGTAATGATATTCCTATATTTATTTATTTTCCTTCTCATAATCGTGGTTAGTTAAAGTGTACAACCTTACTACCCATTCCGTAACCTATTCATACTATACATGGGTACTATTCTTTTGCTTCCTCAAGTTAATCTAGCTATCCTACACAATCTTAGACTTTTCTATTGTAAAATTTTTCACCTTTATAGAATTTCCTTATCTCAAAGCATACTTCAATTCATTTCACTCTTGATTCTAACCTATATAAGTACCTAAATCATTTATTTACTTCCTTTGGTATTAAGATTCCTTTCTCAATGCTTACTCAAGTTCATTAAGTATCCAAGCCCTTGTTTAAGATTTTAACTCATCCATCAAATATAATCCTTGTCTATAGATAAGCTATGATACTTTGAAGTCAAATCCACAATACAATGCTTTAATATCACCTCATAATGATTCAATTGGAACTTCTTCCACCAAAGTATTGTCCACTTTGGCATGAAACGTTATACGATTTTGTCCCTTATTTCAACAACTTTCCAAGAGGTCACCTAACTTGAGATTGACCTAGTTTAAGTATGCATAACTTTAAAATTCCATTTTACTCCAAGTAACTACACCAAAAGACACCTTAATGATTAGAGTTCCGTTACCTAGTATTTAAGGGGTATTATATTTAGTCTTGGATGTCTAACTCTTCCAATCCTTGCTCTTTAACCCATATGATGTTTATACCATATACCATAAAAAATCTATACATTATGGAGTACCTTGTACAATATGAGTGATTTTCACTATTTTTATTTTGAAATATTATTAATTATTCCTATACAAAATTATGATATTACAATTGCTTGTAAATGTAAACTATAAATAAATTTGAATATAATAAATTCCATTGAAAACATAAAAAGTTAATTATAATAATCATAAATTACAATACCAACTTAAGTTGGAAACTTGAGATAATTCCAACCAAATAAATAATGAGTTATAAGTTAGGCCAACCTCCTTAAATATTCATTATTAACCAAATTTAGTTATATATATTAACTATATTATATAAGTAAGATTTACTATAACATGGATATCATAAAATTTGAAACCTATAATGTATAAAGTAGCGATTCTATGTAGATTATAGGGTAGTGTGAGGTTATACTCTATAATATGCACTATATCTATAGGTTCAAAAAAAGTAAAGAGCCAAAACCTATCCTATGATGTCTAGTATGAACAGTAAAACCTACGCAACCATATATTAGGATCCTATAGATTCTAGAGTCCTATAGATTTTTCTTTAATTCCTATTTCCTTAGTTTTTTAAATTAACAACTTTAAATCAATATGATCATTTCTTTGTTTCTTCTCAAAAAATAAGTTTTCTCCTTAAATCCTTTATCATGGTTTTAAGATTGGTTCTAAAATATACATTGCTTCTTAAATGAATAATAGTTTTTTTTTTTTCATTTTCTTTTGGTAGAAAATGTACATTAATATAATATTCACTTCTTAGAGACACACATATTCAATGAATGATTTGTCAAAATAACGAATTTTTCAGCCATGTTATTACAATTTTAATGAAACAAAAATAAAAGACAATTGATGTACAAATTAAGATTGCTTACTCATATTGGTTTGATATAATGGCATGAAACCCCTAATGTAGCTAATTCTTTTTTGTAATAACCTACTTAACTTACCTTCCTAATAGAGGCAAGGGCATATAATATGTGCTTATAGCTTAAATGAATGACTTTATGTTGACTATGTATAGACTACAAATGTATATGTGAAAGCCAAAGATATTATTAATACAAAGTGCAAAAACAAAATCCTTTTTCATTATTTAGATAGTTTAGGAGAAATCATGGTTAAGTCGATAGAAAAGTTTTGAAATTAAGCACAAATGATGTAGCACATGGACTTCAATAGTCATACACTTTCTAAAGCAATATTTCATGAAAACAAACATATAGCACCTTCAACTTATGGCTACATTCATTATATGGATAAAGCGTTGTTTTTTCTTTTTTGTCATGTGATGAGTGTTTGCTAACTCTCACATACAGCACTTAGGCTCTCTAAACACGCTCTCAAGAGGCTAGGTTAGCCTTCCTCACCAAAACATGCTTACTTAGAGAGAGAGAGAGAGAAGTACTCAAGTAAGATAGTTTCTTGTCTTTTTGGATATATTATAAATGAGGAGGTCACCCCTTTATATACAAGGAGCCTCTATTAATGGATGGCTAAGATCTAACCAATCTTATGGCTATTATACATTCTTATTTACCTTACTCTACCTACTCTTACCTACTAAGGTTCATTATATCTGAATACTTTTAGAAGATTCCATGGAGTAGACGTTTATAGGCTTTACCTATAAGGAACCTCTTTACATAATGTACAAACATGAAAAATAAGCTTAAGGGAATAACCCATGATATTCGTTCCTACCTAAATTAGCAATGTCCCCATCGCCTTTTGCTCCTAGGAAAACTCTTCTACTAGATGTCTAAAGTAGGTACAATCTACATCATTTTCCTAGGTTGCTTCACTCTAAGGTAGACCCTTCCATTCACTAGGTACTTAAGGCAAGAAGGTTCACCTATACCCCTTGCTAAGCACCTTAGTAAAATCTTCTTTAATTCTCTCCTACATTCTTGTCTCGTACCTTGAATGAATTTCCTCTTAATTGCTGCAAGGGTCTCCTGTCTCTTAAGTTGGCACACCGTACAAGTTTTCACAAAGGCCTCTATATCTTCTAATGTCTTCAGTCAATGGAACTTATCCTTTACCTTAACTAACATTTGGTAGAGATTGGGATGATTTGAGTCCTTAGGATTATGATGCTTCTCTAAGATCTTTAGCCAAAGGTTCTTATGATTAGAAATATGTATTCTTCCACCTTTTACGTAGAGTAGCCCATCTTTTATCCAATACTACTTTGTTTGGCCTCCCAACTCTAACACTAGTTTAGCTTGAGGATCTTAGGCTATAGCTTCTTTGATCATCTTAAGCACTCCCCTAAGCTTAGGATCTCCTGTTCTTTGGGTTCAATCATCCTCCTCCACCCCTAAGGACTCTTCCTTGTCTAATTTCACCTCTCTCTTAGGTGGTTACATCTTAGGTTTCTTCTTAGATTGAACATTTGTGTTGAGCACTCCCTATACCAGTAGCTCTACTCTTATTGAGCTTTCAACTATGAGCTTCTTCCTACTTAGCCCATTAACATCCAACATAGAAGATAAAAGTTTTTGGGCTCGACTAAGGTTACGACTAACAGGCACCACACATTGTTGCCCATCATCCATGATCATGATGTAGTTTGTTGATGGGGCAATTTGAGCACATACTTGATCAAAGAAGTCCATGTCGATGACTAGTTTGTAGTCATCCAAGGGAATCACCTCCAGCTTCACCTTTTCTTTCCATTACCTCAGTTGGAAGTTGACATCATAGAGTACACCTATTGTGGGAACTTCCTCCAAGTTCACAATTTTCAGCCTTCCCTTACCCTTTTGGATCTTGAAGCCCAACTTATCAATTGCCTCTTAGGAAATAAATATACTAGTTGCTCCAATTTTCACCATGGCGATCATCATTTGCTTGACTACTACCACCTCTACATACATCAAGCTTTAAGCCTCCTTGGTGGGCTTACTCTGTATTGAGCCCAACTACTTCAATACCTTAAGCTTATGGTTAAGTTTGGCCTTCTCTTCTTCGTCCCATGCAACTAGAGCTGCCATCTTATTCCAAATTAGACAATCTCTTGATTTATGTACCCCTTTATACATGAAGCATGATGGTTTCCTCCTAAGATATTCTTTCTCTTCCATTGGAGTCTTATCCTTTTATATAGGGTTTTTATCCTACCTTCTTAGGCAAGAATCCCTTCTTTCTTGTGCTCCCCTACCTCTTCCATAGCTACTCTCACTTACCTTTCTCTTAGGTCATTCATTTGTCTTGAACTATATGAGGCTCTCTATAGTAGCCACAGCTTAAGCCAAGGTTTGGACTACTTTCATTTCCAACTTTATTTGAGCTTACCCTTATAGGCCACTGCAGAAGGCAAACATAAGAACCCTATCACTTATGTCGAAAATCTCTAATAGTAATTTTGAGAATTCCTACACATACTTTTTGTTAGATGCCTTATGCTTCAATCGCCTCAACCTAGCCTTAACGTCCCTTTTGGCATTATTAGGGTAGAACTAGGTTCGTAGCTCAAATATGAACTCTTCTTACATTCTAATCTCCATGGCCCCTCACCAACCTCCATCAACTTGTCTCCTCCACCACAAGGTAGCTACATCATTTATGAACATAAGAGTTATGCTTAATCTTGATGCATCGTACAGGATACCAATCTTACCAAAGTATTGCTTTAGGCTCTAAAGGAAATTATCTATCACTTGAGCATTTTGAGTGCCATTGAAAGTCTTAGGCTTAGGCACATTCATCCATGCCATAGTCCTAATAAGGTTTAGTCCATACCTAGTCTTAAAGCACTACTAAACTTAAGCCATTAAAACTCCTAGCTCCTTTCTTAAGGACTTCACCATTTTTTCCAAAGCAGCTTCCTACCTTTGTCGATCACCTGTAGCTTAGTTTAGGCTATTAGCATTTCACTTAAGAGCATCTTCTCTAAATTCTCAAAGCCTCTCTCAACATCCTAAACTCGATCCAATACATCAGTCATTAATCACTCCACTTTAGCCATCATTACTTTAACTAATGCTCTACTTTCATGGATTTTCCCTTCAATAGTGAACTTATTATCCATCATAGGAGTCAAGGGGCTTCCAGCATATTCTGATGGGACCTCAAAAGAACCAATTCGCTTCATCTCTTCCAAGACTCTACTTTGATACCAAAATGTCACGTGATGAGTGTTCACTAGCTCTCACGTACAGCACTTAGATTCTTTAGACACACTCTTGAGAGGTTAAGTCAGCATTCCTCACTAGAACACACTAAAACATGCTTACTTAAAGAGAGAGAGAGAAAGAGAGAAGTACTCGAGTAAGATAGTTTTTTATATTTCTAGATAGATTATAAATGAGGAGGTTAACCCCCTTATATATAATGGGTCTTCATCAATAGATGGCCAAGATCTAATCAATCTAACAACTATTATAAAATCTTACCTACCTTACTTTACTTATCCCTACCTACCAAGGTTCAATGTATTTGAACACTTTTAGAACATTCCATGGAGTGGATTAGGCCTTAGTCGTAAGCTTTACATACAAGAGACCTCTTTATATAATATACGAATATGAAAAATGGGCTTGGGGGAATAGCTTGTGATAATCTATTTACATATTGGTACTTTTATCATTTGTTCATAATTTATAACACAAAATGATGTTTGAAAATATAAATTGAATCAATCTACTTATGTTTGGTTTTTATTTTTTATTTTTTCATTCTTCTTTTCTATAAAAAGGACTAAAACTAGGAGTATTAAAATATCAATAGATTGACATGTATCTATAAACAACATACTTAATTTTTATTAAAAATTCATAAATCATCAAGTCATTGTTTCTTACTTTTACCATTGTAAATATTAACTATCAAATATTGCTATCAAAGTTAATTATTTATACAAATGAAATATAAATCACTATGGTTTCATTAAAGGACAAACATAAGAATATAAGAATATCAAAAGATTGCTATATGCCCATCATACTCATAGCAATAGATAATTAGATTGTTGATTTATATATCTTAGCAATACCCTCCATCGAGAGTGTGGCACATAAGATAGTGGGACCGCATGTTCCCACTTATCTCATGTATAACTTACTTTCTTTTTTTATTGAAAATTCATAAAATATATGTTATGTAGGATAATTGTTATTAATAATATATTTAAAAAAAAAGATAAAGCAATCATAAAAATGGAAAGATTCAATACCTTAAGTTATCATCTTTTGAATTGCTAGAGAAAGAATAGTTTTTTTTTTTCTTTCTAAAGATAAAACAAGTTAATTTATTTTCATGAAATACTACTTTGGGAAGGGAATGACATCGAAGTCTATGTGCTACATCATTCATGCCTAATTTCACAACTTTTCTATTGGCCTAACAATCATTTCTCATAATTTAGTACTAGTATATGTAAAAAAAAAAAAAAGTACTTTTATTGTGTATATAGTTTAATAATCATATATGCCAACAAAAAGTAAAATTAAAAAAAAAAAAAACAAAACAAAAAAAAAGTATAAAAGCAAATTTATTTCGAAGGAACCTAGACTAAGAAATTTTAGAAAGGTCTTTACTAAGAATTGGTATTCTACCAATGAATGGTAAATGGACATCCAATGTGCCAAAATTTGTGTGCTTTACATGCATACATTTTAAGTATCATGCTCATCATGCTTGCATGTCTATTAGCTTACATGCTCATGTGTTAGTGCTTTTTGCATGTTGCTATTTATCCTTATGCCCTAGTGTGCTTGTAATTAAGCTTTGATTATAATGCTATAAATGCTTTTCGACCTTTTTGATTATTTGAGGTGATTTAATGTATTATATATTTTTAGTCTTTCTAAGTTCAAAAATTTATCGATGTGTATTATATTATTAGCTTCTTTTTCAATATGACTATATTACTCTCTTATTTAATTTTTAGTTTTACTAAAAGTCCCTAAATGCATAATAGTTTTTAATAATTCTTCAATATGTCAAGGTTATTATGATAAAAGAATTATACATGCTAAAATGGTATTTTTCTAATTTCTATTGAAAAAGCAATCTTCTTTTATAATTCACCATCTTTTTATTATGAAATTATTTACATTCATTTTCATTCTCTCTCTCTCCCTCTCTCCCTATCTCTCTCTTCAATAAACTTAACATTACCTTTGTCAATAATCTTGCTATACTTTTATGTTATAAATGGTCATTGCAAAAGTAATTAAAAATTAAATTGTTCTTTGTTAATTTTTAAATTTTTGTTTGATATTTTTTTTATTGTTTAAATAAAAAAAGGGTAATTGATTTATAGGGTCATTATGAAAAGTAATTGAAAATAAAATTGTGTTTTTGTTCATTTTTAAATTTTTTTGATAAAATTTTTATTGTCTACATAGAAAAATGATTTATAGTTCTCTTATGTTAAAGTGAATCCAACCATCCTCTCGTATCTTTATTAATATGGCTAAATTGCCATCTTATTTGATTTTTAGTTTTACTAAGAAGCCCATAAATACTTAATAGTTTTTAACAAATTTTCAATATAATAAGGTTATTGCGATAAAGAATTATACATACTAAAATTGTATTTTTTTCACAATTAATCCCCAAAACCTCCATAGAAAAAGCAATTTCCTTTTATAATTCCAACTTCCATAATTTACCATCTTTTTTTATGAAAAGATTTGCATCTCTTTTTACTCTTTCTCTCTCTTATTTCAGTAAACTTAATCTTTCCGTTCTTAATACTCAACCATCCTTTAGTCTCTTTTTTAATATAGCTCAATTGCCCTCTTATTTGATTTTTAGTTTTACCTAAAAGCCCTAGATACTTAATAATTTTTAATATATCTTCAATATGTAAGATTATTATGGTATGTTGATACATAATATATATTCAACAAATTATACCTAAATTAATAATTTTTTATGGTATTCCAATGTAAGATTATTAATATATTATTTTTTATGGTATTCCAACATAATATATACATAATATAATTTTTTATACATAATATATTATGGTATGTAAGATTATTAAGGTGGTATATTTCATGGGTAAAGAATATTCCATATATAAGCAATTCATTTTTCCTTATTTCAAATTCTATATAATTAAGAAGTCAAGCATTAATTATGACCATAAATTAATCATCTATAAATTGACCATTTTATATCAATAATGATCATCAATAATAAAAAGATATTTATAGTTTGACAAAATAACATTAATGGCTTATAATGTGAAATAACAAATGTTAATATTAGGGGGTAAAATAAATTAAAAACTACAAATAAATTCATTATGTTAATTTTTTTCAAGTTGTTATTAAAGGCATATGCATTATGGGCACATCATTTGTCAATAGAAAATTAAAAAGATTATTATGTTACAAAACAAAATAAGGAAAAAAATTCCAATTTTATAGATGGCTGATACTTAACAATGATAGTGAATGACTACTTTGATACATAATGCTCAAAAGGAATAGTTTTGTATGTGTATTTATCACATGAAGCATATATATGTATATGTATAGTATATATGTTTGGTATTTATATACACAAGTATGTACCTACAACACATGTTCATATAACATACATGCTTACATACATACAACATATTTTTGTATGTGTAAAAAATATGTATTTATAACATAAATACATATATATGTACATATGTAGAAAGAACATTAATATATGTATAGCAAATATGTAATATGGTTATATTATAATGTATTATACAATCTTCTAATTGCATTTTCTATAAATATGGTATATAAGATGTAATTAATATATGTTATGCTTGTTATATAATATGTATATGTAATGTGCTAATATTGTATTTATTTATTATATAACATTAATTTAAAATTTTATATGTTATGTTATTTACATACGTATATTATATATATACTATTGATACCGCCTTGCACTTTTATAAGCATCACACATAATTATAAAAATTGTCTCCTTTATAAATGTGTAGAGTCACTATACTCTAATCGAAATTACTTACAAAATTTTAATAACAAATTTGTGGAAATGGTAGTAAACTTCAAGTGTATTGGTCGGGATGAGTATAGGATGAGTAATCAAGATTGTATCTAATACAAGGAAGAGAAAAAGATGTTGTAAAACCATCAAATACTAAACTATTATATCTTTACTCTAAGTTAAGCAATCGAATTCAAAATTTGCAATTGAGGTGAATATGTTACTATATTAAACTAAAGAGAAACAACAATAATGTAAGTATGAATTTTAATAATTTTCTTAGTAATAAGTGTAGATTACTTTTAAAATAGATTTCTCTAGCTTAGTGCAAATAATTGTCTAGAGTTAATGTGGGATGCCATTAAGGCATTTACAATAGTCTAAATAGGTAATTTACTCACACTCACTAAACACATTAGAATTTCATGTTATGTATTCGACTAAGCCTTGTCACTCTAGTCATTCACATTTGATTTCTAAATCTAATATAATTTTAACTTTGTATGAATAATAAGATTTTGGCCCTAATTAACAAGATTTAACTTGACTAAATGGGAATCTTGGGTACTATTTGGGATTTAGATTCCAATATTATTATGATCTTTAAAATCCTATTAGGCTAACAAGGGACAAAAATAAAATCAATGTATGGGAACCATTATATAGATAGACATTTACTTAATACATAAGTTGGGCCTAATCTAATCATAGAACTAAGTAAATATACCAATTTACACTACTCTAGTTCTCAAAATATCAAAATCCGCATTAACTTCATCATGTCAACAACAAACCATTTACATTGATGGCTTAAGTTACATCTCCATGGAAAATATCACAATTTAAGCACATATACATGATTAATGTAATAAAAAATTGCAATAGACATAAGAGATGTGAGAGGAAACTTACAAAACACAAGTTCCACAAAATCACCCATGAAATCTCCAACACCAATACTGACATTCTCCATGAAAATGCAATGAGAATTCCATAACTGTGCCTTGAAAATGCCAAAATCCACTAAACATTCAAGCTATAGTCATCATTGTAGTAGAGAATAAATTAAAAATCACTAAACTATACTAATCCTAAGCTAATAAACCTAAAGAGCTAGAGAGAACTAATCAACAACAAAGCTTAAAACCTAATGAAAATGGTCAATTGTGGCTAGAATGACAAAAGCAAAGTTTTTATATCAGGGGCATAGCATAAGGTCACTAAAAGCAATGGCATCTAGAAGCTAGATATATGTTAGGTGCTCTTTCATTTCCTTCATTAAATGGTAAGTTTTGGTGAATTGGGGAATAGGCTTCTAACCTAGTAAGTGTTTACATGCTTAGGTGGATGGCATCTACCCATTACCTTAAGGTCTCCTTTCTATTCATTTTCCGTGCCCTTAGTGTTCGATGTTTCATCACATGTCATTCAGATGCTATGTCCTAGACCAGCAACCCCCCATTTGGTTCTTCTCTTTCTATGCTCTAGAACAAGCTACGCTTAGCATGTTCATGCTAACTTCATAGACTTGCAAAAAGGTAATTTCAATTACGTATAATCTTAAAAATAATCAAAATATAATCAAATTGGACAAAGCTTAGTTGATTGCTTGTGAGATCTAATTACATGCAATTTCTTGAATAATTCACAAAATTAAGCTAAAATTTCCCTCAATTACATGTAACTATGCGAGATCAACATATGACAATTTGTAATAGTATTATCTAGTATCCACATCTATATGCTCTATGTAATATAATATATGATTAGATGTTTTATTAATAAAAGAATAAGAAAGAAAAAACAATAAGAATTAAGAGGTAGAAAAATAATTAAATTAAGAATAACATTTTATTAAAAAGGGACTTTGTTTTATTACAATGTGATGACTAGCATGCCTACGTCCATCACAACATGGGCACATTAGCAGTTAGTGCTGAACATTCAATTATTCATATTTTTTTAACTATTGAGCATGATCACCATCATGCCTACACCCATCATAACATAGGTATGGTGGTGTTGAAACTTTCCTTTTTTTTTCAATCATTGGGTACTAACATGCCCTTGTTATACTCAACATAGGCATGATTGTACTCAACAATCAAATTTTGATTGTTTGGTAGTAACATGGGCATGTCATAGCCGAAGTGCCCATGTTATCCAACGGTCAAGTTTCTTCCAAGGCTTATAAAAGGCCATATCTCCCCTCACTAAGTCCACAATAGATTTTGTGAATAATAATTAGCACATTTCCATAATTAGAAGGGGAATGCTAATTGAAGTGTGGAAATTTTTTGTTGAAGTACTTAGGCAGGATGTTATGAGATGCACGACCTACAATTAGTGAATAGCAAGGATAAGGATGAGAAGAGTAAGGTTATTGATTATGTTGTAATTTGTATCTATGTCAACTTTCCAAAAATTTGGTCACAATGTCTTCTAGAGAACTCATATATCAGGTTGTATGGAGATTGCAGTATGGTAGTTAATCAATTTCAAACATTGAAGTTATATTTATGTACATTCATTTATCCCATATTGTTAAAATTTCTATTTAATGTAAATTTAACTTCATTGTAAATAAATTAATTGTTTAGAACATTACATTAAATTACAAGAGTAAGAATAGTTACATTAGAAATTGAGAAATTGAGTTTTCTTGTTTTTTGAGGTGGTTTCTGGTATTCTTTGACAGTATTATTTACGCTATATCGTGGAAAATTTTTCAAAAATAAATAGTAAGAAATGGTCAATTAAAAATTTATTCAAAAGTCATAAATCAATCAAAGCAATAATAAATTAGTTACAGTTACAAATTTATTTGAAATTAATAAATCTTAAATGTGGCTGATATATATACGTATACATATATGTGTGTTACATTTGGAAAAAGTACATATTTTTATGTTAGAACCTAGAACTTAGAAGTCATAAGTTTATATGTTATATTTTTTTATTATATAGATATATATATTTTATATATGTAATATAATATGTATTAATTATTGATTTTGAACCATAAAACATTTTAAAAAAATGTTTCTAACTTTAGAAATTAGGAAATTGAGAAACAAAAAAATAAAATTTGACATTAGATTATATTGGTGATTTGATAAGTTAAAGAATTGAGAAGTGAAATAATTAAATTGATATTATGTTACTTTATATAACATGTGTACAAGACTACAAGTAGTTAGATTAGAAATTGATAAAAGAAAATATGAAAACAAAAACAAGAAATAAACAATCATAAGGTGGAAATAGGGAGTTGAATGCTTTACCACCAATAAGTATGGGTTTGGGACTGAAAGGAGGAAACATTACCATTCAAAGAATGCTTGTTACCACTTATATGTTTCATTAGTCTTGGCTTCATGTCAATCATAGCATTCTCACATTCCTGTCATTTAAGTCTGCATAATTTTAATACTATCTTGTACATCTCAAACAACATTCATCATTTAACCAAATTGATTAAATAATTCTTCAATGGTGCAAGGGCACCTTATAATGAAATTAAGGCTCGATACTAGTATGGAACACATGGCTCTTAATTCGATGCTTCATACATCATGCGATTAGCTTCTATAGCAAGTGATAATATTAGAAAGGTATGTTTCTTGTCTAATTCTAAATGAAAATTGAATTTAAAATTTATAATTATACTAAATGGAGCAAGAATAGTAGATTGCTACAAATTTAGATTATTGGTTAGCAACCCACTCCCTATTTTGCCAACACTACAAATAATACAAATTTCTTAACTGAACCAAAATCCTCAAGTGGGTGATACAGAAGGCAAACTCCCCAATATTGGCAATACTTTGTAGTTCTCCTTGATGGTAAATTCACAAAATGTATGACTTGTAAAAAGGATTTGTCTAACAAATCTAGATTAAGTATGGGTCATTAATGAAACAACACCTAGTTTAAGCAACCTTACAAAATTCATTTTTGACTACAAGGATGCACAACATGGCCTTATGTAGATGATGGCTATAATAGGAATATCCTTCCATGCCATAAGGAATCCCTGATTCAAAAAATGGGTGAAGAATAAGTTATAGCCCAATACAAACATACAGGCTGACAAAAACTGAGAAATGATATAATGGTTGTTTTCATGACAAAAGCATCTAGTGGAAAAGCTATTGAGCCTCCCATGTAGATGCATAATTCACCCATTTTGTTTACAACCTTCATTTCCATGTTTTTTTTTAAGTGAAACATATAATCGTCGTAAATTTATCTTGACTTTTTTACAACATCTCTTTCACATCAGATGTGTGGAAGTCCCCAATAACCACTATTGACAATAGTTATATGTACGTTAGCAGGCATTGAACTGACGATGAATGGCTATTGCAAAAGAGGATAATAGCTTTTGCTTTCTTCCATTGAAGAATGTGTTCAATTCAACCTATGATGGCAATTTGTTCCATGCTAGGTGTATTTATCATATTTTTAAGTTAGTAATAAATGCTAGTCTTGAGAGTTTTAGTTTGAAACCTCCCATTACAAGTATACCACGTGTAATCAATGTTGTGAGAAGCTTGCAAGTTTTACAATTGTTGTAGGAGCAAAAATAATGAGTAGTGAGTTCCACCTCTCGATTGCCCAATGAAGTAGAATTCACCATATAAAATATTCAATAGGACCAACGAGGTCAAGAATGGTATCTCTATTTTACACAAGATATTCATATCTTCAAATATCAAAATCACCTTTAGTCAAACATAAGAGAGGGATTGGAAGATATGCAAAAGAATGAAGGTGATTCTAAAAAATTAACATATAAATGAGAATTTATAGTTTTTATTCTAATGATATTTAGCCATTTAAATATTTATAAGAAATTTAAACTTTAAGATACATTTTATTAAGAGTTTAAAGTTTTTATTATAATTTTATTTAATCATTAAAATATTTATGAGAATACATCGAATTTTAGGTACATATTTTTACTACATCAAAGCTAAATATATTAATTAAATAATTTGTTAACAAAATGAAGCTAATTAAACTCTATTTTGACATTACACTAAAAAAAAGAACACCTGACTTTTGCTTGCTTGGGCAGCCCACAGACCATTTGTGCTTCGCTGCAGTGGAGCTAAGTGGTTGAAAATAGATTCATGCTTTAATGTGTGCCTGTGCCAATGCCGCTTAGACCTGAGCACGCGCGTGCTTGGACCGTGTGCTTGAGCATATTTACCATGTCTGCCTCTGTCAGAAGAAGTAACTTGTATTGCTTTTATAGATTATATTAATATTTACATATACACACGAAATCTTTATATTAAAAAAAAAAAAAAGAAAATACCTCTTTTATGGTTTCATCCTTTCTTAAAACGATTTGCCCAAGTATTTATGAGTTTGTTACATAACAAAGTAAAACTGTTTAATCTAAGCCAAATTCAAAATTAACCATAAACAGCTAAGTTTTAAGATCTTAAATTTCTCGCTTTATTCCACATAATTTATTAACCTTTTTTACTTGGTGGCAATGGTGATCCGCATAAGCAATTGTTCCCATAGAATGATGCTGCAGAGAACTCGGAAGCGCCAACTTGAATCTGCTCACATAGATTGTTGTAGCTTACGTTAAAACTCGGCAACCTCGAAATTTTATCTCCAATCAGTGCTAGCTTCCCATGAATCAGACTCCCGGGCAAGTCCAACCGCTTCAAAGAACTAGGAGTGGTCTTCCCTAAATTTGCTATATCGAATTTTGATTTGTTGCTTCAAACCCAAAAACCAACTAGATATTCGGTTCTGTTCAGTAAACAGACTGGACTGCCTGTAATCTTGCTCTCAGAAAGGTCGATTTAGTCGTAAAAGTCGGTTTCTTTGGGATTCCAATTCTCCATCTTCATCCTGATCCCGCATTTCACGAGTCTAAGGGAAAATATAATAGGAGATAAGGTCACCCATTGTGGAATTGCCCCGAGATGGAAATTGTTACAAGACAAGTCAAGTGACTCGATGCCTTTCACGTACATTTTGGGAAATGGATCCACCGGAAGATTGTGGGATAGATCTAGATTGAATATCTTTGTCAAGATGGCAAAGCCCTTGGGGACAAGGCCCGAGAATCGGTTCCGGGATAGATTCAAGGTATCAATAGCCTTAAACTTCCCTTAGAAAGTCTGGGATTGCTCCTGTGAACCTGTTGTGTCCGAGTTTCAGGTATTGCAGGGTCGGTGCTACAGCAGCAAAGCTGGCTGGAAACTTCCCTGTGGATCTACCGTGTGAGAGTCTGAGGATTATTAGGTTTCGAACTGATCTGAAGATGTTTGGTATGGGACCTTCGAACCGGTTCCTTTTGGAGACTCAAAATGGTCAGGTTTTTAAAGTTCTTGAGTCCAATAGGTATAGTGCCCGTAAGGAGGTTATCCCCCAAATTAAGCTGTGTGAGCTCAGTCATTTTGGATATCGATTTCGGAATCCAACTGGAAAATGATTTCCCTGATAGACCAAGCGCACGAAGTTGTCGTAGTTTTTTTCCCCATGTTGGTAGGTATTCGACCTTATAGATTGTTGTTCTCCAAGTACAGATACCGGAGCTTAGGCAACAGGAAGAGAAACTGCGGGAAACTACCAGTTATTTTCTTGAGCTCAATAAGAACTAAACTGTCCAAATGCTGGAGCTTGGAAAGAGACGGCGAGATTGTACCGGAGAGGAAGGTAGAGGTATTATAGAGTTCACCTGTTATCTAAAGCATGGTGACCCGGCTATTTTCCCTGCAAGTCACGCCCCACCAGTTGCAGCACACTGTGCCCGGTTTCCATGTCGAAAGGAGACCCATCGGTTCAGTGGTCATGCGTGACTTGAATTCCATTAGACCCTCCTGATCGTTGACGTGGCACGCACATTGCGAGAGCTTGAGGTTGAAGAAGCAAAGAGGAAGAGGGTAATGGATATGGATGATATTGTGAAGGAGAATATCGGCATCATGATAATGGTTGTAGGATCAACTGTTATTGTATGTTAATAGGGTCAAACTTAAGCCCCATTCTTGGCTTTATAGATATTCTGGAGTCAGCACTGCAGTCTTTAACTTTCTAAAAAGATATATAATTAGGAAATATTTTAGGAATCCACGAGCATAGGAACTTCTATATTTTTATATATTTATATTTTAATATAGTGTATAACCAATTGGAAAAGTTAAAAGTTTTTTTCTTTTAAAATTTATTAGTTGGTACTCCAAACACCCATTAACTATTTCTTACAAATTAATATTATATTATGTGTCTGCAGTGCATGTAATTGCACTTTATGAATTTTTCTTGCCCTAAATGTCCTGTGTAATATTTTAGTCAATCCTGTGATTTCTAAGTTGAAAAAGAAGTCGGATCTGCGATATCTATTTAGCATTCATTAAGCTTAGAACATAGGTTTTGGTTATTTCGACAGCATCATTATGAACTGATCTTTCTCTTCTAAAACCTCCGAGAAACTAGCCATTATCATGTGATTTTTCCTTCTTTTTACCCAATGTACCTAATTTTTTTAGCTGTGCACATACACCTCTTCAATAAATATTGGGGTTATCTTTATTATGGATTTACTAGAGGTATCTGTGCAGATGTAAAACTACTACAAGAGTATCTATATGTTTTTGAAGCTGATTAGATGGTCAAATGTTACATCACAAGTGGTGCATGTGGATGATAAAAAACAAAAAATAAAAGAAAGAAAACTGGGGGTATTAATATAATTCTAAAAATTTTTGAGGATTATCATGCGATTTACACTTAATATTTGTGTGTTAATTTTATACACATAATAGTTTTAATGATCAAAAGATGGATTTAACCGTCCGATCCACACTAAAAATCCCCTTGATATAGTGGAGGAAGGCCATTTGCGTAGGTGGTCATAAGAAATTAATGGTGTAATATGCTAGAGAGAAATTCCAACCCCAACAGCCCCCCTTCCCGGCGGGGTAAATCGGGGAATTCGATATATTGGCATAAGAAGACAGCCCTAAATTACATAATATGAGTGATTTTACTTACATGCTTGCTTACCACTAGCGTTCTCTCCTCCCTGACGTCGTAAAACATTTTTCTCCCCTTGTAGAAAATATCAAATAATAGCTGCACGTAGTATAAACAAAATGTTTTCCATTGTATTTCTTATTTTTATTTTTTTATTCTGTGAGTGCACGGACAGTGGAAGAGTTTGTGAACGTTTGAAGGAGTACTTCTTGTACACACTATCGCACTAAGAGTGATGGGATTACGCTTAAGACACTCCAAGACACGTATAAAGAGAAAGGTTTAAGAACCCGCTTCTTTTATATTTTTCCTATTATGCTTAACCTGAATAAGAAGAAAATTAGGTCCCCTCATAACCACTCGTTTGTTAATGGTTATTCCTTTCAATATTTTGTATTATAGTAGAACAAGAGCAACTTACTAAGAAAACTTCTATGCCATTTTAATATGTATAGGTCCATTTTACCAAGGTGGCAAAAATTTAACGGAAGAAGATCCTTAAGAGCGGTCCTCCATCATCGAACATCTTCTCATTAAAAGCCCATAGTAAACGCCATTAGTTTCTCTTCCACCTTATGATCACTAAACAAATGCAGATTATTTCTTTAGCTATAAAACTGTCAAATACCTGACAGGAATTTCGATAATTCGCCAAGTGTATGTTGTTATCTAACAGTCGTACTAAATTCAAGATTATCAAACATTAACCCAGTACACTAGCCATTTCCGGCTCCTATAAACCCTAATCTATTGGGGGAAAAAAAACCAAGAATAGAAAAAACAAGGAATTTACAGATTTTTCAACAAGCAGGAGCAGAAGCGATGCGAAAGCAATGGAGGAGACATTATGGGTAGGATCAACTGGAAGTCAGCTCGGGCACTTTTGATGGCCCCATGAGGGCTCTTCCACAGGCTACGGGTAGCGTAATTAGTTTTTTAGCCTTGCTAACATAAGCTCTTTTTGTGAAGTTGTTGTAGTCATTTGATTCAATAGCATCTAGGATCTGTTTGTATAGTAATAAGGATGCCCACACAGGCCACCTGCTTGCTGGATTCAGCTCTGATACACCCTTCTCGGCTTCATCAAAGAATTTGCTAGCACGTTTTATTTGTTCCTTCATGAAACTCCTCCATTTATCCGTTACTTCTCCTCGGAAAATGTCCTCATCGGTGAGTCCTGCCCGTGCTAGCTCATCCTGTGGAAGGTATATCCTTCCCCTTCTAGCACTGCACAAGAAAATAATGCGGTTTTACTGGATTATCTTGAATCCAAGCGCAAGAATTCCTTACTTAGATAGTTGCCTATATTAAGTAACAGAATAGGAGAACCCTTACTCTTCCCCTACATCTCTGAGTATGTTAGTAAGCTGATTAGCAATTCCAAGTGCTAGTGCAGCATTATAGACACTCTCAGTTGATGCCTTTGATTCAGAGGCGATTCCCATGACTGGAACACTCATCAACCCAACTGTTCCAGCAACATAGTAACAATAGAGATAAAGCTCATCAAAGTTTTCGTATCTTGATTTATGCAAATCTAATCTCATTCCTTCGATCATGTCCTTGAAGGGCTGCCAAAATAGATGATAGATGCTCAATCGACAAGCGGTCATTTATAACCTCGTGAAAATCAAGAACAGTATAAAAGCCAATTTTCAAGTGTTTCCTGAGATGAATGCGATTTCTACCTGTATGTCTACGGGGTATTTGGTGACTGTATCTGCTAGAGTGGCATCGTACATATCATAAGGCTTGCCCTCGAAAAGGTCATTGAGCCTTTTCTCCCATCTGTCAAGAGCTTTGGGAGTAATGTGAGATGCATTAGGTCCATCCACAAGCTCATCAGTCCTCCTGCACCACACTGCAGGACGCAAAATCAGCCTGTTTACAATTCATCCATGTTTTCTGACAAAGTATCATTGATATGATTTTACTACATCAATGACTGAGAAGGGTAATCATGGTTTCACCTTATATACAGATATATGAAGGGAAAAGGACCAAATGCATGGGTGAATGATGCTTTAGTGCTCGAACAATCAGCTTGAGAGAAATAGGAATAAATTAGATTCCCAAACTCGGCTGATTGGTCTGGCCGCAAACAAAAAATGAAAAACAAACTTGGCTGATAGCCGATAGGCACTGGCAGGGCAAAATTGGCGAAAATGCGCTGGCCAGCATTCAAAATTTGAAGTAATTAAATGTTAAGCATGTTCAAATCCTTAGTTGTTACAATTTATAATTAAAAGTTTGTATCTACTCACTGTTACTATAATGTTATAGACTAAAAGTAGTTGATAATTATGTGAACAAAAACGCTTGACTTAGATATCATTACTCAATATCTCCAACATTTATATGAAACTCTATATGCATGGGAAGATGTTGTGCAAACGTCTATTGATTGAAGAATACAAGTGGGTGGATGGTAGTAAATTTGAACAGCGGAGAGTCTGAGATATAGTAATGCAATTCATGGTTGTCCAAGATACGGTGAAATGATGGCAATCACATACCGTAGATCGCCCACACAGCTTTTCTGCGCTCTGGTGTCATGAGTAATGTACCTGAAATTTATTGACAATAATATCGTTCAAAAGTGCATAAATTGCTTTTGTATCATGCAGATTTTTTAATTTATGGCAATCTTCTTAATATTTTTTTTCTTTCTGCACCTTCTTTTAGCAACGAACAAGTGTAGAAAAGAGAATAGGCCTGCCTGTTAGATGACAATCTAGATGACCACTTAAGATTCTGTAATATGAAAAAAAATTTAATAGTATTAATACGAATTAATAAATAGCATTCAAATATTAATAACAATATTTAGTTTTTGAAAAAACACCTATTTATATTTTTATATATTAAAATTTGGCTGATAATTATATACCACTAATCAAGATTTGCAGTATATTGATGCCATTAAACCTAGCAACATTCTACTGTATCCACATGCCGTTTCTCAAGGGACATTATCGAAAAGGCATTTACTTTTAAATCCATTCAAAAATTTTCTCGCCTCAAACCTTTGTTTCCTTTTTTTCTTTTTTTTTTTTCTTTTACCTTCAAGCAGGCTCAGATATAATATAAAATGAAAATACTAGATGCCATGGATGCACTAGGGTTTGATAAATAAGTTTCTAATATTTTTTAATATTAATCGTGAATTTTATACGGTCAAAAAAGGAGCTGCAATGACCTCAAGTTGTAATAAGTTTATACATTTAGCAAACGTAAGACCGATAATCCGAACTTTTCATGCTACTCTTACGTGTACTCTTGGTAACCACTAAGAAGCGGATAAGATAAGGTTCTGATAACCTTGCACGACACTACCCCATTAGACAGCATTAGGATTCCCAAATCATCTGGAAAAGACATGAAGAATTCATCGCCTATACAACAAAAAACTTCAAGATCTAGTATTCTTCTTCTTCCTCTCTACCTCAAGCAGAAGAAGCCATTCACCATGCAAATGAATTCACTTAAAAGTTAAGAACAAGTACGAGCAAAAAAAGAAAAATGATTCAAGTCTAACAAATCATGACATGAACTAGAAGGGTACCTAAATAAAATGTCTTGGCATACTCAGCACAGACCTCGCCGCACCTTTCATAAGCCTCATTCAACAAATCCCTGTCATTTACACCATCAGCTGTAGAATCCCCAGGTCTCCTTATATCCAAAGCTCTCTGTTGCCTTGGTTCTTTAACCAGAGCAGCTTGCTTCAAAACTACTTCATAGACTTTCTCCCCTGCTGGTGTTGCTGGGGTTGCGATTGCACTTGACAAAGCCGAAGTTTTACTGCAAATACCCACTTTCCTAGACCTTCTTTCTCTATTGCTGTTTTTCTGTAGAATACTTAGCACGGAATTGGCATTCACTTTGGGACAAACCACCCAAAGAAGAACACCACTCATCTCAAAAAAAAGAATCAGTTTATCTTAAATTCTGTATGTTAAACAGTACAGAACCAAAGGGAAAAGTTAATGTTTAGTTGGAAAAGTTTGTGAGTGTGGCTTTATAATTTTCGAATGTGTGATTAATGGTCACTTCTATATATATATATATATATATAACTTTCCTGGTTCATCTGATGATTCCAATGGTTGAGGATATACTTGGCTATTAATTCATTTTCATACCATAAAGCGTAGAGATGCTTTTTCTACAAAGCCAATCACTAGGAATATGCTGCCTCTGACTTTTGTTTGCTTTACAGGACAAATGACAACGGGCATTTGTGGCTAATGTTCATAAGGACATCGCGTTGTATCAAGTGTAATATGTTTCTACTTATTTTTCCCTTGATACACGTTAGGATGTGGCTCATATCATGACTGGTCAATACCATAATAAAGTAAAGTAGACACTTTTAGTGCAATCAATCATATTTTAATATATAGTTTCCAAAACTCTTTATATCTATACATATGTCATCTTTTTTAATATCATTAATATATCTTCATTTTCTTTTTAGTCATACCATATATATTATCTATAATGTTAAAGTGACAAAGGTTTTATTTGGTATATTTAATACGTTTTGAAATGTGTTATTTGTAACATTACAGAATCATTGTTTTATTAAAAAAGAAAAACTACTTTTCTTATGGGATCACTTATAAGGTGTAAATGAAATTTAAAAGCTATTGGCACTCTTTTGGTGTCTTACTTCCTTAATGCTTAATTATCTTTAGTACATCACCATCATATCATCTAATGTCATGCTTGATATGTAAGAATGGACTAAAATAAAATTAGGATTTTTAGTTCCATTTTCTTTCCCCATGTTTTGAAATATATTTAGAAGGTGGAATCATGATTCCATAAAGTCATTGATTATTGATCAATTAGCATTAATTAATTATGATTCCTTTCCTCCATTAATTATCATTAATTAAAATTATTTATTTAACATTGGGATAAACTATGTCTTGCAATAATTAAGGGCATTTCTTTATAAATGATACTATTTGTACATTATTCCATTCCTTGAGCATTTTGAAACACAAAAAATGATTTCTCGTTTAGATCCTTATTTCATTCCATTCCATTTCATTCTATTTAACTATAAACCATTTCTTCATACTAAACTTAACAAAAATAGAAAGAAATCATTCTATCAACAAGACATAAATTTATGATTTTGAAAGTTTTTTCCTTTTCATAGTTCTATTTACTACAATTCAGTTGCATTTGTTTTTCAATATATTTATGTTGATAGAACATTATGAGCCCAAGCTCCTAAGGCTCAATTTGAGCTCCTAAGAACAACTTCAAGAAGGTAATAACGTATTTAGAAATTATTTTCCCTAGTGTTTAACATGTGATCGCTTAAAATACATTCAATTCAATTCAATTTCTATTATTCTTGTCCGGAGGGATTCACAATTAAAGTTAATACCTTTCTTAAGCATATTAACCCTAATCCTAAATTATTTACCGGAATCTCTTCACTTAGTAATATAATTTAGAATTGCATTAATGTATAATGAATTCCTATACAACCAATTAACTTTCTGAAAGAAACATATATCTTATCTCTAAGTACACATGTAATTCTCTCCAATTATATCAAGATTTAATTACACATGTAATTTCTCAATCATCATGCATAATATCATAAATTGATGCTTTAGAAATATCAATCAACAATTAAACAACATAATTGAATCAAGAAAAGAGAGAAACTTTATTGAAAATTATAAATCAATTTAATAGTTACATGAAACCCTAGGTTCAATAATCCTAAATATATGAATTTTAAGCTATCATAATGAAACTAAAAACGAGTTCCAACAAAAGTATAAAATAAAACATGAAAAACCCCTTTAGTTGATGAAAAATCTCTCCAATCTTAAAGTTGGTATTGCTTTCGCCTTTTTCCTCTCCTTCTCTTCAAGTCTTTTCACTTCTCGAGTGTCCCTTCCTTTTTGAAACCCTAATATGTCCTTTTATAATGTATTGTAAGGTTTCTGTTTTCATCACCAGACATGGCCTGGGATATGGTTATGTCCCCAGGTCGTGTAACTTTCTGACCTTGGCAAATTTTTCTGGATGGACACAGCCTAGAGACACGACCGTATCCCAAACTGTGTAACTTCAAAACTTCATAACTCATTCATTTGAACTCTAAATTGAGTGAAACTTGATTTTTTTTCTTTGTTTTCAATCCAAGGACGCGTTCAAACCTTGAAATCAAAATTTTACTCAATTAAGTATCAATTTCTTTAAAGAAAACCAAAAATGTAAGGGAAATACTATAAAATCATTATGTGAAATATGCTTAAAATCAAAGTTATCACAGTTCTACTTGGCTCGGTAAAGTTTGCTCGACTTAGCTAATTCAGGTCTACTTGGCTAGTTTAAGTCAATTCGGCCAAGGTTGCTCATCTAAGGTAGTAGAACTTCAATATTTCTTACTTATGTTTTTCTTTACTAGATTACCCTTATGTTTTATTTTGTATTTACAATAATGCCACTAAGGCATCAATTTAGTCATTTCATTTACAAGTTTACCATTATATATAAATAGCTCATGTATGTAGGGTTTTAGATAGATTTTGCACATTAATGAGAAACCTTTTGAGTCTTTCTCTTAAGAAGCTCTCTCTTATTAGCTCTTGTCAATCTCTTTAATAAGGATTGTGATGAGCAACTATACTTATCTCTTTGTGCATTATATCAAAGCGATGATTAAGCCGTATAAGATCTAGTTAGTACATCATATCTAGCTAGGCAGCTTATGGATTTGCTAAAACCCTCATTAAACACATTTTCTTTTCGTTCCTTCGATAGGATTAGACCTAACCTTATGACCGACTTTGTTTTCTCTTGGTTCAACTTATATCACCTTACTTACCCTGCCCCTACCGCCTCCCCCCACCCACCTAAATCCCCTTACCTCAGCATATGTCCTTTGTAAACACCATGTACGACTAAACCCTAAGATGACATGTATCCTTAATAAGTAACCTCTTTGGCTTATAAATAGGACAAGGAGCCAAAAGTATTGAGTCCTTCTCTCTCTTCACTTACTTGATTCCTAAATACTCTGAACATTCCTCAAACACTTTTAGAAACATTCTCAAATGTTAAAACACTCTTACTAACTTAAGTATCGGAGAGCCCTTATCGGTACAACCACATAAGGCATTTGTAGGTCTTTTGCTAAGCATGGAAGACAAACCACTCAAAGCAGTCGTCAATCAACTCCTCGTGATTTTCACATCATCATTTGGTACCCAACGCTTTAAGCAAATCTACCCAAGACATGGTAAGAAGTAAGAAAATGCATCCTCGAGCTTCTCAATAAGTTGATGGTGGTAAGTCATCACCACCACCACCATGCTCATCTACTCCACCTGCTTCAATCGTACTAGCTTATGAGTTGGAGCAACTTAGGGTGATGTTTCATTAGATAATTGAAGAAAGTTGTAGAACTTAAGAATCGAATACTACTTTTTACAAGGAAGTTGTCGCCCTAAAAAAAGCACAAGCAAAACATCACTAGGAAGAATCCATTTTCAACTCATCCATGAGATTGAGTAGGTGGACTATAAGCTCTACTTTAGAAGCTATTATGAACCTCGTTGTCATGATCCTATGAGGGGCCTAGTAGGATTATCTAAAATTTTCATAGCACGTGTGTGCCCATAATATGAAAATTACCTTACAAGTCAAAAATCGCAAAACTCTAATTAATTAATCACTAGGGTTTCCAATTTTCAATTTATTAACTTAATATAAAATATAAATAATTATAGATATCCAATAATTCACAATTCCATAGAACCACAAAGAATCGGTCTCCCTTACCAAACGATAAGATTAGACAGTAAAGATCTAAAATTTAAACTTACCGATGTTACAAAATCTAAGGATAATAATAGTAATTACATTTAGTGTTCCAAGTCAGTTATACAAATCATCTTCAAATTCTTTCTAATGCATCTCAATGCTCGACTCTTAACCTATGCTTAGTTATTGATCAACTTACAAAGGAAAATTGTTGAGGAGTAAGCCATATGAGTTTAGTGAGATATCTCTTATACTACATTGGTAAGTAGGTTATCAATTAATTAATTAATAAACATATGAATGCATAAACAAACAGTATGCCTAATAATATATGCAGTTGACTAAGTATTGCATACAACATCGGATATAACACCCCTCGAGATAAGGGTTGAAGATTCATTAGCACCAATCACAATCAAGTTCCAACACCTAGGTTTTTAACCATATGTTGGAATTTCATATTTCACAAAATATATTTTCTTTTCCAAAAATCCAATAGTACACAAATTCTTAGGTCTAGCAACGAGGTGGCTCTTATAATCTACACTCATACCCTACAACGGTGGTCCTAAACTCAACCTTCAACTATCTACGATTAACATCTCCAATGCTAAGTAAACTTACGAGCCAAGGGTAAGGTCTTATTGTACAAGTGCTCCTACACTATATTAATCATAAATAATCATATCATATGTGATTCCTATTCCTACAAGGCCCTTCATTATTGTCTACATGAGGTGATGGCCGAAACAGTAAATGCAATGTTCGTGTTTATGTATAATCAATTTAGTTTAAGATAAGTTGAATATAATTAAGTCAAATTATCAGAAGGTCAATTAATATTAGCAAACCATCGAAATCCTGTAGTGGCCATTCATACAACCAATTCTTTAGTTATCATAATAAATAATATTTAGCACAAGTAACAACCAATATTAAGCACATGTACATCCCTAAACCCTAAGCATCAATTTATTAATATATATAAAATTTAAGTGCATTAACTATAAGTATAAAATAAGTATAGAGTTATCGAGAGTACTCACTTGACCAAAAGCGATATAGATCGTGGTAATTAATGGGTAGCTTGCTCTTCTGATTGATGTCTCTTGATAAATAAAATAATAAAAACCTAATGAGTATCTAAATGCAACACTAAATGGCTTAATTAGCTTACTATCTACCTTACGATTCCCGTTCTCACTTAAATATTAAATTGGATATAACCTTTTTTGTGTTACTTCTGATTTTTGTGAACTTATAATCGATATCATTTTCGAACGTACTTTTACGTAGTAGAAGGGTCTGTTTGGACGTTGGAATTTGTATTTTCTATTATGGGCCTGAAATATTATGAATTTATTTGTTTTGGCCCAAATGTTTTTAATTATTATTTTAAGCTTTTCTTTATTGATTTATCATTTAATTAATTTCTAAATTTGATATTTTTGAAATATTCTTATTTTTGGGTCTATTTTATAATAATTTATTCATTTCACTATTTTAAGCTTAAATTACTATTTATATAACTTTTTATCATAATTGTAATTTTCTAATTAATTAATTATTATTATTTTCTTATTTTTTTTTATAATTTGTGGATTTAATTAAATAATTAGGAAGACTGACATAATAGCTTCCTATTGGCCTATAGGTCAAGTTTTAAATTTTTATATTTTCCCCAATTTTGAAGTATTAATTAGCATATATGCATATCTATATATATTATTATTATTTATTAAATCTTGTAAAATAATTATTAATGTTCCCTTGGTCATTACATCCCACATATATACATGTATATATATATATTCAAGGAATTAAGATATTAGTATATATATACTTGTATACTTTAGATATGTACATATACTTATACCTACACTATACTAATACTATATATATATTTATACTTGTACATATACATATATATGTTTATGTTTTCTTACTTGTTCATTTACATGTATTTGTACTCTTTTATACTATAGTTCATATATGTATATTTCTTACATGTACATGTACTATATATATATATCTATATACACCATACATATACATAACTAATTAAATATAACATGTGTATACATATAGTTATATATAGTTAGACATATACATATATAAGTACATGAACATTAAAGAGAACCATTATATATACCATTCAAATACATATACATATGGTGGTGTTACAAAGATACTAAAATACATATAATACCTATTGCATACTCCTACTATACATAGAACACTATAAAATACATATGAAATGAAAGGGTACATACAAATTAATACTACAAACACATCAAATTCAACATAAATACTAATTCAATTACTCTTTCATCTTGAAACTTTGTAGAGTAAACCCTTCTTCCTCCTTTTAGAATTGATGAAAAGATGATTTTGAGATGTGTTCTAAAACAAGAGTGTTAGTTGATAAAGTAAGGAAAAGAAAAGGGCTAAAAGAAGAGGGAAATGGGATGGTTTGGAAGAGGGAGAGAACTTGATTCTTGTGTTCAACTTTTAGGGAAAAATAAAAGAAAAAGATGAGGCAATTTGTAAAACATGCGGTCTGGTGGTGGAAAAAAATGGAGAGAAAAAGAAAAGCAAAAAGAAAGAAAGGAAAAAATAAAAGAAAAAGGAAAGTAAAATAAGATGATAAGGGTTGATTTGACTTTCATCCTTATATAATTTTCTTTGATTTTTATCCTTGAAATTAAGTACATGTGAAAAATTTGAAGACAATGGTAGCTACAAGTATGAATGGAAAAGAAGAAAAGAAGAAAAAGGAAAAGAAGGAAAAGGAAAGAATGAAAAGAAAAAAGGAAGAAGGAAAAATTATAAAATATTTGGTTTGACTTTTCTAAAAGGATTCTTAGCTTTTGGATAATGTTTAGAATAAAATATAATGTAATCATGGAAGAAAATATTGGGTGAAAAGTTAATGATATTGTTTAGTACATAAACATAAAATATGTAGGAAAATTAAATCAATACAAAAATAGCACACACATATACATATATAGAATCGCAAATAATTGTAAAATATTCATAATCTTATAAATTTTGTTAATTATTTTGTTACATTTTATGTTAATAAATATTTAGGAGTTATCTCTATATGTTCGTTAACGATTTCACACGATTACATGTGTTAGTTGACAATTATATCTAATTAGGGCTTTATTACTGTTAAGGTAAATTTTATTCATTTTATAAGTTTAGGGTTTTGGTTTTAAGGTTTTTATTAAGTTCGAAGTCAATCTTTTATATTTACAGGTGCATAAAGTTTAGGATTTTTATACGCGATTAAGGTTTAAATCAATAAATTAAGGTTTTTCAAATTCATTTTAGGTTTTGAATTTAAAATTTTAATTGATTTTAAATTTATTGATTTTGTTAACTTAGGGAGATTACTTACAATACTTGAATTCAACTCTATAATTAAAATGCTAAATTTATGAGGTTTACATTCTTTCCTCTTTATAAAAAGTTTCGTCCCTAAAACTTGATTATAGTAACTTTATTTTCCTAACACCTTTCATAGCGTTCTTTAGCTTGCATTTGAAATCTAAATATCTAATCAAACACTTTATACATCATCATCAGGTTCTTCATAAATACATAACACATAGTTCTGACTCTATATTGGTTCTACTATTTGGAATACTTTGAAATATTTATATATCCTATTTTCACTACTAACAGCTTGACAAAAGACAATATCATCTCCTAACACTTTCTCCAATAATGTGCTTGATAGATTGAATTGTCATCTTTTGGGTTGCTTATCTCTTAAGATAAGAGGTAAAGACATGTTCTCGATCTCCATAATTGTAGCATGCCTCACTCTTCATGGGATATTGCTAGATCTTATGTCGTCCGTTCTCCCCACAAATGAAACACTTATTTTGCAATCGCAAACATAGACTATACATATCTCAATAAGGCTTGCTTGAAAGATCGACCAACTCGTCAACTCAATGTCATGCCATACCATGCTAAGTTTCATAGACTCCAACTTAAGCTACAATTAGATCTGGATGGCCCTTGAAGATAAGGTTTGTACCTTGTTTGTCGTCGACTTTGGAACGTATTGCTATAAGGTCATGCCCTTCAACTTAAAGGATGATAGGGCATTATACTAAAGGTTAGTAACGACCATCTTTAAGGCCTAACTAAAATGGAGTGTTGGCAATATGATCATGAAGAATAGTGAAAGGAAGGACCATATTAAAGAGTTGCGTAAGACCTTCAAAACTCTAAGTAAGTATCAAATGATGCTTAACCCACAAAAGTATGTCTTTTGGGTAGCCTCGACTAAGTTCCAAAGATTAATGGTCACAAAGTGCAGCATCAAGGCCAATCTAGATAAGATACAAGCTGTTTGAGATACATAAGCCTCTCAAACTATCAAGGAAGTCCAATAGCTCATAAGCTAGGTCGCCATGCTCAACTGTTTTGTAATAGAAGTGCTAAAAATGTTTTGAGTTCTTCAAGCTAAAGAACCCATCGGAGTTTAACTAGGTTGAACAATGCTAGGCTGCATTTGATAAGCTTAAGTTGTTCTTGGAAAGCCCACCTATACACTCCAAGCTAGCCCTTAAGTAAGAACTTTACCTATACTTGGTAAGAAGTGACCGAGGGCTATCTTTTATGCTCGTTCGAGCATATGGACAAAAGCATAAGCCAATCTACTACGCCAGCCATATCATATAAGTTTTGAAGATTAAGTACACTTAGGTGGAAAAATTTGCTCTAGCCGTAAGGATTGTTGTAAGGAAGCTTAAGCCCTACTTTTAGGCCTATCTAATAGTTGTCCTCACCAACTAGCCACTACGAACCATCTTATAGAAGCTAAAGTCCTCACCAACTAGCTTTGAAATCACCACTAAAAAATTGATGCTAGATAAATTAGATTTTTTAAATTTTTATTAAATGGAATAGTTTGAGCTAAAATTGGAAAAACTTATTTTTTCGTTTTTTACATCACCCTAAAAGTATCTACATACTCGCTAATTAGGATCAGACGTATTTAATTCTTTTTAAGTGTATTGGTTGATTTTACTTTAAGAAAATAGTTGAGATTATGTTTTTTATTTGATTCAATTTATTTAATGAAACTTTAAAAAGGGTCTTAATTTTGAAAAAAAAGGTTGATTTTTTTTATTTATCTTGGAAACAAATTTTCTAAATTATAAAACAATTTTTTATTTTTCTTTATTTTATTTTACTTAATTTTTTTTATTATTATTTTTTTATTTAATCAGTAAGGTAAATAAATAAAAACTACTCTACTTTTTCTTTTCCTTCTTGTTTTTTTCTTTTGTTCTTTTGTGATTTACAATTACATCTACTCTCCAATAAATAAATAAAATTACAAAATGAGAAATCAAAACAAAATGAAGGTTGGACCAAATTGAGGCTAGCCTATGAGTCAAATCGGCCTTTGGTCGGGTCAGCATGTGGATCCAAATTGGGTCATCAAGTAAAACTTGGGTCTAAAGCAGGTTGAGAGAGAGAAGATAGTAGTGGCTCGTAAGGGTGGTTCAAGGCAATCTAAGCACCAAATTGAGAGGGTAAAGGGACTTTTGTGTGTTTTGTATTGGGGATGATGGGGGTAAGCTTGGTGCTATGGCGTTTAGAACTTGTTTGGGTAATGGTTGAAGCGGCGGCCAATGGTGGTTTTAAGATATCGTGGGTGGCGACTACAGGAGGTACAATAGAGGTTGGGGGAAGCTAGGTTAGAGAGTTAAGGTGAGGGGGCTCAATGGTGGTGGTGGCACTATTAGATGGCAGTCGGAGAGAGAAAGTAATGCAGAGAGAGAGAGAGTGATCTAGGAAGAGAGAGAAATATTTTCTATTGATTCTATGTCTATTCCGAGCTCGTTTAAGCTCTTGTTATACTATTTAGAGCTCGAATTAGCAAGGAAAGTGATCAAAATGCTTTGAATTCGAGATTGAATATGCTTGATTGTGATCAAATTTAATGTACGATTTGAAAACGCATTTTTACATAATTGGTTAGTCAAACATGATTATGAGAGCTTAAATTTGCTAAAGAAAGTGATTAGAAGCTTCAAAATTCATTAATCATCTTGAATCAAGGAAGTTTAAGGAGAAGGGAAATCTGAGTGCTTGTGCTTTTTTTCAATTTTCAACAACCAATTTGACCTATTTAATGATTGTATAAGTTCACATTTTTAGATTCAATATGCAGCATTCTATGTCTAACAGAAGAATTATCCACTAATTGATGTGTTTAAGCATGGAAATTATGTGAAAAATGAGGCTAAAGTGAAGGGGGTGCAACTGTTTTGTTAAGGAAAATGAGGGAAAGGGAAGGAAAGAGAGAAAAAGAGGTGCTAACGTGGTGCTAATGTAGTGGCACGTCAATTGTGGGGTCAAATGGTAATATGCTATGTATCTTGCATGACATGTGGTTAATGACATGGATGGTCGTGGTGACGTATGGTGCCATGTGAATGATACATGGATGACATGGCATCATGCCATGTGGATGATACATGAACGACATGGCATTGTATAGCCTACATCAAATCAAGGTCTAATCAACAATGCCATGTGTCACGATGTGGCCCATTAACGAAGTACTACGTGTTAAGACGTATGGCATAGTGATTACTTGGCATGTGGCAATGTTTGTTATCATGGAAAAAATAAAAGGCATTTTATGCCTTTGGCAAGATTTAAACCTCAAACCTCTAAGTCATATGCAATGTTAAGTCTATGTATAGTACCGTTAGACCATTAGCCTATACCTTATTCATATGCGTAATTAAATTGCACATTTAAACAAGGTTGACCTTAGCTAAATTTGAATCTTTTTATCTAAGGCCTTAAAAACACTTAAATTTAAAAAAAAAAACGTAAACTATAAAAAAAATTTATTATTTATAAACTTATCATTATTTCAAATTTTCCTAAATCCTCTATTTTTTCTAATTTTTCTTTTTTTTTTACCTTTCTAATTTTCTATTTTTTCAAAATTTTATAATTTTTTGTATTTTTCTAAATTCTTCTTTTTTTTTTGTATTTTTCTAAATTATGACTCCTTATCCTATTCTAAGCGAGAGTGTCTCTAGGAGACTAGCAACCCTAAATGAGAATTGATTCGAGATAAATTGGTCGTGTTCTTCTAAGCTTATTAATGTAGGTAGGAGCGTTTCTAAGGGACTACCTACCTTACATGAGAATCAATTTGGAAAAACCTGGTCGTGCTCTTCAAAGCTCACTAACCTATGTGAGAGTGTCTCTTGGGGACTAATAACCCTAAATTGGAATTGATTTGGAAAACTTGGTTGTGCTCTTCTAAGCTCAATAACCTAAGCAGGAGCGTCTCTAAGGGACTAGCAACCCTAAATTAGAATTGATTTGGAAAAACCTACTCATCCTCTTCTAAGCTCACTAACCTAGGCGAGAACATCTCTAAGGGAATAGTAACCCTAAATTGGAATCAGTGATGGAAGGAAGCACCCTATGGGCTTGCTTGAGAGCAATTGGTAATGAAAGCGTCTTATGGGCTCACTAAAAGAAAATAGTAAGGAGAAATGCCCTATGGGCTCACTAAAAGAAATTAGTAAAGAGAAGTGCCTTATGAGCTTGCTAAAAGAAATTGGTGAAGAGAGGTACCCTATAGGCTTACTAAAAGAATTTGGTGAAGAAAAGTGCCCCATGGGCTCGCTAAAAGAAACGAGTAAAGAGAAGCGCCCTATGGGCTCGCAAAAAGAAATCGGTGAAGATAAGCGCCTTATTGGCTCGCTAAGATCTTAAGAAGGAAAGACTAAGGCAAAGTGCCCTAGGCTTGCTAAAAATTCTAAAAGAAGGATTGGTTGATGGCTAAAATCTTAAGGGAAATGAGTTGGGATAGCACCTTTAAAGGTTAGCTAAGACTTGAAACATGGTACAAAGGGTAAGCATCGTGTAGGCTAGCTAAAAACACTACCCAAAAGATTATTAGGAGAAAGATTCGCAAATACTGGTTACTATCCAGAGAGATATGGTCTAAATGCAAATGCAATGTTCAAAAACCGATATGCTAATATTGTATAAAAGTACTTACCTAGTCTCATTGATGGTACCTAAATTGTCAAAACCTTTCTTTGAAAAGTCCTATCAAAACTAGCTAACTTGTTCTTCAAAATGGGTTTAACCCTAAACCCCTATCATCAACCCAATGGATCTTGTCATGGAGCCTCTAAGGCTTCACCGGCCCTTTAGAGAAGTTATGGAAATAAACCTAATGCAGAATGCCACCCATTGTTTTTGTCCATTAATTGATTATCTTTTTACGAACTAAAACCCTTATCCCTAATTAGTAAATATTTGCCGTAAAGTGATTGCCCATTTGGATTTCACTTTTCCATGAAAAATAGACAATAAAACTCCCTCTCGAGGGGGATAAAATGGTAATAAAGTATTTTAAAGAGCTTTGTTAATTATTGACATTCTATATCTCACTTTCAACTTCTCTTGTGTTTTTAGTGTATGGATTCATTTAAATGGAGTAAGGGAAACTGGACTTTTTGGTAGAGTAAGAAAAAGGGAAGGAGATGATTCCAACGCCAACAACTACCAAGGATGCCAATTTTGCTTGTAGAAGAGGAAAATTAGACCACAATAACATTTAAGATGATTAGTATTTTCATGTTCTGAGTAAAAATTTCCATTAATTTTCATAGGTAGTATAACTTTACAGAGTCAGCATTTATAGGGTATCTCAGTTCCAAACCATCCATCTAGGACAAAATTAAAGCCCCTCCTAGTAACACTTACTTCAAGATATAAGGGCCACCATAATTGAGAGAAAATTTTCCTTTGGAGTCTTGTGCACTGGGGAGAGTCTTTCTCAACACCACATCATCCTCATTGAAGTTCTAGGGCTACCCCCTTTTGTTGAAAGCTTGAGCCATTTTTTGTTGGTAACATTGATTTTGACACAGCGCTATCAATCTTCTCTCATTAATCAAATTCAGCTACTTAATGCATTTCTTTACTCAATCGGTCTCATCTAACCAAGTTTCAATAGTATTTTGAGAGATGGGATCTCAACTTCCACTGGTAATACTGCCTCAGTACCATATACTAAGGTGTAAGGCATTGCCTCTATTGATGTTTTGATGGAGGTTTACTAGGCCATAAGTGTTGTTGGTGAATTTTAGGTGAGGAAATAGTCCTACAAAAGAGAATAAAATACTTGGTACCAGGGCTAGTTCGGTACTGCTACTCTAATGCTAAACTTTGAATGGTGATTTTGTATAGTAAGTATGTGAATAAGAAGTGTTTGAGAGCTCTTACAAAGTTTCTTTTTAGTATTTATAGATGGTTGTTGTGTTTAAGGCAATTGTTGAGGTAACTATTAGACACGTGGAGACCTCTTGACTTGACATCTCCTCTCATATGTAAGGATAGCAAGCGGTTGTAAAATATAACTGTGCTTATGATAACTGTTTGTGCTATAGATTTGAATTCAAACCATAAGTGTTTCTTATACTCGACATAAGTTCCGTATGTTTTCTACAAAGTACGAATGCTAAGAGATTTGATTACTTGGCATTTTGGTCAACAAAAGGACGAGTGTAAGTTGAGCAAAAACTGACTATCAACATTTCCCCCCCAACACATATTAGCTTTTGGCAGCTTTTGAGATAGTATGTAAAGAAGTTAAGGTTAGGGCTATGCTTCAGCTGTTTAGATTTTTCTTCACTATCCGTAGGTAGCCTAATGGGTGGTACTTTGCTACTGCAAGGCATAGGCGTAAGTTTATGGAAAGGGTTAGAATCCAGGATTCACAAGTGGCATGATAAGTTCATGTCAATAGTGTTTGATGAGGACTTGGACTTCTAGACCCAATGGACTAAGCCGATACATACAAAGGATGTAGATCTGATGTCGAATGATGCAGCAATAGTGAAAAAGATTCAGGAGAGAAAGAGAAACAAAATGTTCTTCTAGGAAGTTGAGAGAATTATATGACGTTATGAAAATGGCGAACTAATATTTTCTGAAAAAGAAGGTACACTGATGTGTTACCACTATATCGAGTATAACTACGAAGAGAGCCATTCTCAAGACTTTAGGGGAGAATAGTAACCTTTAAGCCTTGCTCGTCACGGAAAATGTAAGTTCATATTTTTCCCTTGTTTATATTAATTGATTTACTTGACTTGTAGATATGAGTGCTAGAGAGGTGAATCCTGCAAAGCTTCTTGGTCAGGCTAAGGCTAAGAAGTCCAAGGCTGATAGGAAGGAGAGCACCTTAGTAGCTACCATACGCCTTGCTGTCGTAAGGAGGCCAGTAAAGGAAGCTATAGCAAAGCAAACAGCTGCATAGATCTCTTGTCCTACCGAAAGAATGAAGGAGAATGAGAATATACAGGCGACCAAGATTCGTTCTGAGGAGTCTCCAGTTGTTATTATTCAAAGTTTCATTAAGCCAAGGAATAGTGAGCATCGAGAGACATACCTTGATGAGGAGGATGAAAATGCCATTGCCACTGAAGGCTCATCACAAGTGATTGCGGTGGCTCCAAGTGGTGACAAAAGACTAGAGAAGGAACTTACCGGCCAACCACCTAGCAAGAAGTCTAAAGGCTTGGACAAAAGGGTGAAGAAGGCAATGCATTCTAAAGCTCTCGGCATCACTAGTATCGAATTCTTACCAAACAAAGAGGTTGATAAGTACTTCATCCCTTGCTGGAGCCATCAGATTTTGGACATTAACTCGGCATTAGGAGATAAGATGAAACCTTTGGCTTTAATGGAAGGGGTCATTCTTCTAAAAGATAAAGATATCACCAAGAAAGATGTCGATAGGGTGGGCGGTTGCAATAAGGCTCATGTCACAGCCAAATTGTATGATGTAAGTATCCATAAACATTGCTTTTAATTATCGAGCTCGTCCGAGTAATTAACACTTTCTTTTTCTATATGACCAACCACATTCTTACAACTTTAGACAAGGTTGATAGAGAGGCAAAGAAGGTAATATTTTCAGTTATATCTGTGTAATATCTAATCATTCTTGATTATAATAACTGAATTTGCTGCAGAAAGTTGAGGATGCATACAATGCATTAAAGGCCCAAATTGTTGCAGTCAAGAATGCGAGGATTAGGGCTAAAATGGAGGAGAGAAAGCTTAAGGGGGAACTTATTGTTGAGAAATTGGCACAAGACCTTGCCGTTAATGAAATCTCTAGCTTGAAGGCCAAAATGAAAGAACAGTACAAAGAGTCCAAAAGCTTGAAAGAGGAGCTGTAGAAGAAAAAGGAAGAGTACTAAGGCTTGGGCCGAACTATTTGCATGATGAGCGATGATGAAGATAAGCTCAGGCTATAAATAAAGGAGTTGGAGACCAACAACTTAAACTTACAAAGCAGTTTTGCCGAGTTGGAGGTGACTATAAGGAGGGGGCCATCTGTTGAAGAGGCTTTCGATATAGTCACTCTAAGTTGGTAATATAAGAAGATTCTATGTAAGAAGTTGTTAGAAGGAGTTCAAGAGGCAAGAGAAGAGGTCTTAAAGCTTCATCCCTATTATGATCTCTCATGTCTTGACTTTGCTGACGTCAACGACAAAGCTAGTAGTATTGATGAAGATGAAGGCGACGAGACGGGTGCTAAGAGTATCGATCAAAGTGATAATGAAGCTCATGCCGAAGAAGTTGCCCACTCTAAGAACCCAGTTGCTGAGGAAGCCCTAACCAAAGATTTAAGAATCACTTCTGCTAAATCTAAGAATAGGCTGTAGGACTTGTTGTATTGACGTATTGCATTCTGTGTAATTAATAATTAGAATATAATTAAGGCAATGCTGAGTGCTTATGACCTTTTTCACGTAATTGGGCTTTCATGATTTGTATGGTTTATGCATGTTGTTTCGTGCTCTCATTCATCAGTGTGCTTTAATTCACTCTATTTGTTTCTCGACATGTTTTATTTCACATGCCCTACTTTCTTTCGGCCTGTTTCATTTCATAAGCCCATTGCTTCTATGCATGTTTTTTTTTTCACACGCCTATTGTCTCTCGACGTGTTCTATTTCATGTACCTTATTAACTTTCGGCCTATTTCGTTCCATAAGCCCATCACTTCTAGGCATGTTTTATTTCACATGCCCATTGTTTCTCAATATGTTTTATTTCACATGCCCATTGTTTATCGGCATGTTTTATTTCACATGCCCATTATTTTATACTATCTGTTAACCATTTAAGGTGTAGACTAGCCACATTACTCAGTCGTATAGTTAATTTGTATAGTTCTTTTACCGCGTTAGGCTAGAACTTAGATTAATTCATTTGTCGTGTAGCTTAGAACTCGTTCATTCGGTAATTATAACCAAAACACAATGAGACTTCAAATATATAATTGTCATAGATGTCTTACAAGCATGTTGGTTGCTACCAAATGAGTGACGGCAAAAGCATCTAATATTAATTGAAATAAAATTGTAGATTATCAAGGTTCCAAGCTCAAGGGATGATGATAGGATCCTCCCAATTCGCATCGAGCTTTCCCTGATTTGCTTGTGTGCCTATTACTTCCATCTTACAGCAAACCAAATCTCCAGGTTAGAAAACCTTGTGCTTAATTTTCTGATTGTAGTATCTTATTGCTCTATGCTGGCATGCCATGACCCTGGCTTTTGCAACGTCTCAAATTTCCTCAATAATATCTAGATTCGTTGTCAATCCGACTTGATTAAGCATAACGTCAAAATTATGTATACGCAGATTAGGCAAGTCTAACTCAATTGACAACACAACTTCAGTGCCATATGCTAACTTAAATGGTGTCTCTCCAATTGCAGTTCTATGAGTGGTTTTGTATACCCATAGGACATTCGGTAGTTCATCAACCCACTTCCCCTTGACTTGATCCACTTTCCATTTTAGGCTATTCAGTATGATTTTGTTTATGGCTTTGACTTGTCCATTTGTCTAAGGGTACGCTACAGACGTATAGTTGAGCCGAATGCCGTGCCCTTCGTAAAATGTTCAAAACCTATTATTGTCAAACTATGGGTCGTTATCTGCAATTATCATGTAAGGAACTCCAAATCTTAATATGATGGCATTGAAGATGAAAGCTTCCACTTTATGCTACGTGATTTTTACCATAGCCTTAGCCTTGGCCCATTTTGTAAAGTAGTCTATAGTAACAATGACGAATTGTCGTTGGGCAGTAGACTTAGGAAACGGTCCAAGAAGATCTAGCCCCTACTAGGTGAAAGGCCAAGGGCTAGTTTGGCTACATAATTCACATGCGGGTGCTTTACTCGACAACTCTTGCTTCTAGCATTGAGGATACTACTAGACAATGTCCTTCGCATCTTCTTTCATAGTTGGCCAATAATAGCCAAGTCGCAATGCTCGAATATATAGTGCTTGTGCCTTCACGTGATTGTTGCATATGGCACCATGAAGTTCAAATAATACCCTTTAAGCATCCTTCAAGGAAAGGCATTGCAGGTAGGGTTGAGATATGCCACGCTTGTACAGCTGACCATCAATTAGTGTATAGTTCGTATCTTGGTAAGCCAATCTTCGTGCCTCCTTTTTGTCGTCAAGGACAATACCTTCTTTTAGATAATTCACTAAGGAATCTATCCACGATTCTTCTTTTGGGCAAGAAGCTAACTCACAACTCTACGAGAGATTGGATAAGCTTTTATGCGGGAGAAATTTTATGAAAAGTTTCTCATTCAGCTCAAGGAATGCCATACTGGCCACCTTCAATAGCTTATCGGTAGCAATATTCTTACTTCTTAGAATTTTGTGAATAGAGAAAGATAAGAATTCTTCTATGAGTGTTTGTACCACCAATAGGTACTTTCTTGTCTCTTCTTCTCTTGCCACATAACTTCTGGTGACCTGATTTACCACCAGTTGGGAATTAGAGAACACTTCGAGTTTCTCGGCACCAATTTCATTTGCCAGTTTTAATCCGGTGATTAGAGCTTCATACTCTACTTCATTGTTACTAGTGGAGAATCCAAATTTTAGAGCGTAATGAACTTTGATATTATGGGGGCCTTGAAGAACTAGGCCTACACCACTTCCTTCTCTTGTTGAAGAACCATTGATATAGAGAAACTAGATAGGTTTCTTGGCAATCTCCACATGGTCTTTGTCTCCGGTGAATTTAGTTACGAAATCCACTAGTACTTGGGCCTTTAGTGCTATTCTAGGTTTATATTGTAGACCATGGGCACTAAGCTCTAAGGCATATTTCATCCTCCTCCTCGGGGAGTCGAGCTACTACAATGCTTGTTGTAATGGTTGATCAGTGAGGATAATAATCTAGTGAGATTCAAAGTACGGCTTCAACTTTCTTTCCAAGAGAACCATAGCCAATACAAATTTTTCTATCTTTGTGTACCCAAGCTCTAGCCCTTATAGAACATGACTTACATAATAAATGGGTCGATGCTCTTTGCCATCAATTCGGACCGGTACAGAGGAAAGTGCTCAGCAGCTGATTGATAGATATAAGTATAAATTTTCTCCAAGAATGGGTGTTAGGAGTATAGGGGGCAATGCCAGAAATTCCTTAAGCTCATTGAAAGCTCTTTCACAATCTTTAGTCCAGTTGAATTCCTTTAGATTCTCCAAAATTTTAAAGAATTCTGCACACCTATCCATACCTCTCAATATGAATCTATTAAGGGCGGCAATTCACCTGGTGAGTTCCTGTACCTCTTTGACTGTGCGAGGTGATTTCATATTCCTTATGGCTTCAATTTTTCTCAGATTGGCTTCAATGCTATGTCGTGTGACCATATACCCGAGAAATTTCCCTAATGTTGCGCCAAAGACACACTTCTATAGATTGAGTTTCATGCAATATCTCCATAATGTGGCAAACGTCTCCTCTAGATCTGCGAGATGCTGATCTTCCTTCATGTTCTTTATAATCATATCATCCACATATACTTCAACATTCCTATGAATTTGAGATTTGAACATCTTCGTTACTAATCTCTAGTATGTGGCACTAGCATTCTTCAGCCCAAAGGGCATCACCATATAACAGTACATTCCAAAATTGGTAACAAAAGATGTGTGGACTTCATTTACCTTATCTATCCTAATTTGTTTGTAACCAGTGAAAGCATCCATAAAAGAAAGCAACTCATGCTTGTGTTTTTTGTTTAACTTGGAATTTTCTTTGGCTAAATTAAGACAAAGTTGCTCGAGTCAAGCCAATTGTTGTTCATCAGCATGCCAACTCCCTCCTTTAGGGTATTGGGAGGAAGTACTAGCACCTACACTTAGTGTCATCCTAGTTCTAGTCATGTAGTCATGTTTAGAGAAAAAAAAATGATGACAAATGTTGTTGGTGAGTTTTGGGGTGAGGAAATAGCCTTACAAAAGAGAATAAAATACTTGATATCAAGGCCAATTCAATGTGTCCACTCCGATGCTTAAGTTAGAATGGTGATTAAGAATAGTAAGTATGTGAATAAGAAGTATCTGAGAGCTCTTACAGAGTTTCTTTTCAGTATTTATAGATGATTGTTATGTCTAAGGTAGTTATCAAGGTAACTGTTAAGACACATAGAGACCTCTTGACTTGACATCTCCCCTCATACATAGGGATAGCAAGCGATTGTAAGATATAACTGTACTTATGATAATTGTTCACTCTATAGATTTGAATTCAAACCATGAGTGTTTCTTGTACTCGACATAAGTGCCGTATGTCTTCTATAGAGTGCAAACGCCGAGAGAGTCGATTACTCGGCATCTTGATTGATGAAAAGATGAGTGTAAGTTGAGCAAAAATTGACTATCAACTATGTGCATGAATAGTAACATTTAATGCTAATCTTTGTATGTAATAGCTATCTTTTCAATGAATCTTTTGAGATTTTTATTATTTGCTTTAATGGATCCATTCATTTGGGGTTGATAACGAGTGGAATTTCTATGGATGATCCTGAATTGTTGACATAACTCTGACATAAACTTGTTGTTGAGATTACTGCCATTATCTATGATGATCATTTCTAGGGTTCTATATCGAACCAAGATATCTCTCTTGATGAACTTGACTACTACCCCCTTCATAATACTTAAACAAGATGAGGCCTCAACCCACTTACTAAAGTAGTTGATTGCGACTAGTATAAAACGATGCCTATTAGATGCTTTTGGAGTAATCGGCCAATGATATCCATACCCCACATTGAAAATGGCCATGGTACAGTGAGTGTGTGTGCTTCTTGAGGTAAGGCATTCATCTTATTTGCATAAACTTGACATAAGTGACAATGCCTAACATGTTTTATGCAATTGCCTTCCATTGTTGACTAGTAATATCTAAGCCTCATAATCTTCTTGGCAAGCATGTAATCGTTCATTTAGGGCCCACATACTCCTTCATGCACTTCTCCCATCAAAACCTCGACCTCTTTGTCATCTATACACCTTCGAAGTGTACCATCAAAAGATCGCCAGTATAAGGTGGACTTACTGACTAAGAATTGGGTAGCTAATCTCTTAATCATCTTTCTATCCTTTTTCTCAGCTTCTTTAAGGTACATGCCTTGTTGTAGGAGCATTTTAATATCATGGTACCAAGGCTTTTCATCATGTGTACCTTCAATTGCTAGATAGAAGGTAAGCTATTCTTTAATTTCAATGGTGAGGGGCTAAACTTCAACTCTACTAGATATTTGGACCTTAGATGCCAGAGTGGCCAATGCATCAACAAATTGATTCTATATCCTTGATACATCAGTCAAAGTAATTTCTTTGAATTTATCCATTAATTTAGTTAAGTTCTGGTGATAAGTTACTAGTTTAGGATCCTTCGTCTTATATTCTCCTCGAGCTTAGCCGATAATGAGTGAAAATCTCCATACAATTCTAATTCTTAAATGTCTTTATCTAAGGTCATTTTAAGTCCTATGATGAATGCCTCGTATTCAACGATATTATTGGTGTAGGGGAAACTGAGCCTTACAGCTATAGGGAACTATGTACCTTCAAGGGATATTAATATTGCCCTAATTCTACACCCGAACACGTTACCAGCTCCATCAAAGAACATCTTCTACTTCGGGGGTTCATCATCTTTTCCTTCATCAGAACTTCCTTAAGCTACTAAGATATCTTCATCGAGGAATCTGACTTATATCTCTTGGGGGATATCATCAAAAGGATTTTCTACTAACTGATTTACTAGAACTTGTCCCCTTAACTGAATTCTGGTTCACATAAGTAATGTCAAACTCTGATAGTAACATTTCCCACTTTGAGATTTTGTCGATTAGGGTCGGTTTATCAACTAAGTACTTCAGGGGATCATGTTGAGCCAGTAATTCAATCTGGTAATAGAATATATATTGCCTAAGCTGATGCATTACACAGACTAAAGCACAATACGTCCTTTCAATTTCTGAATACTTATATTCCCCTTCAATAAACTTCTTACTCATGTAGTATATGGACCAATATTTTCCTTCGTCATCCTTCTAACTAAGCATAGACCCCATAGATTCTGGTAATATTGTAAGGTATATAAATAATGGCTTCCTAAGTTTAGTAGCAACCAGAATTAGAGGGTTCATAAAATATTCCTTGATTGTTGTGAAGGCTTACTTATACTCTTTGTCCTACTTTATCTTGGTATTCTTTTTCAACAACTTAAACAAGGGATGGCATTTATCTATAAGTTGAGATATGAATCAGGTTATGTAGTTTAAGTAGCCTAATAAGACTCTGATTTCTTTAAGTATGCATGGAGGGGGCAAGTCGACTATTGCTTTAACTTTATTAGGATCCACTTTGATGTCCCTTTAGCAAATTATGAAACCTAATAATTTCCTTAAAGTTACTTCGAAGGCATACTTCTCTAGGTTCAGCTTCAATAGGAGTTTTCTCAACCTATCAAACGGCTTCTTTAAAGTATCCCTGTGATTTTCTCCTTCTTTAAACTTTGTAATCATATCATTAGCATATATTTCAACTTCTTTATGCATCATATCATGAAAGATTGCAACCATTGCGCTTTAGTAAGTTGCCTCAAGATTTTTGAGTTCAAAAGGCATTACTTTAAAGCAAAATGTGCCATAAATTGTAATGAATGTTATCTTAGCTTTACCTTCTTTAGACCTTCGGATTTTATTATATCTAAAGAATCCATCCATAAAGGAGAAGAGATGATTCTCGACTATATTATCCACTAAGACATCAATGTGGGACAAAGAGAAATTATCTTTAGGGGTTTCCTGGTTAAGGTCTTGGAAATCTATACACATTCTAACTTCACTGTTCTTCTTCATCACTAGCACAATGTTAACTACCCATTCAAGATAATCAAACACTTCGATAAAACTAACCTCTAGTAACTTTTTGACCTCTTCTATAATTTTCAATAAGATATCTGGTCGAAATCTCTCTAGCTTCTACTTCAAGGGTTTGATATCATCACGTATGGTTGTCACATCCTAACATAGCACAAAATGTACCATTGCGTAAGAATACCTATTTATACTTAACAAAAGTTCTATTTATAACAAAGGAGTATTACAACGGAGTTCAGCTTTATACTTGTTTATATAAAAAGTACATCAGTCAAACTTATCCAAACCTAAAAGTAGCTAACTCCATCTTAAGCACTCTCAAAAGACTTTTCCCCTTAGCTAATGTTGCCCTATTAATTCTCTTCATAACTAAAGGATACATAGGTATCCCCTCAACTCTTTATGAGCTAAGTGAGAGTGGATAAAACAAAACATAGAACAAGTACAATACATACTCACCTAGATCAATACCATAAGATATTCAATTTAATAATCCAAGTTACCAATATAAACTATTTATGTAAGAAGTAAGTGCCATGCTCATATATGTAACATGCATCGGTACCAATATACTATACTTTTCTAATTCTTCATCTGGTTAGTCGACATACCTAGGTATCTAGATACTACGTCCATGAACCTAGGGCAATAAGGAACTACTTGGGAGTAAGACCCCTAACAAAAACCACCCCCTGTGGTTTGAAAATCTAATGCGTAATTGGTCATACATAGTGGCCAGAATAGATTGAGTAATGCGGTTCTATATGCTCAAAAGCCAACTTAGTAGTTTTGAAGCTTTTAGAAACTCAACCTATAGGTCCTTTCATGCCATGCCGTTAATGCAGTAAACAATACAATAGCTCAATATCAGGTACGAATCTCATGTTCCACATTATAAGCAATTCAACTATCTCGACTTCAGCTTTGTTTCTCAGCTTTATATTACATTCCTTCACATAAGGTTCACTTGGGTGAATACCCTAAAGAACAGTTTAGTTTCTAAGTTTTCCAAAGAGAAATACATATCGATGAATCAGTCATACATAAGGAAACGTTTCACTTTTTCAACACACATTCAACAGACTCAGTTATCTAATCAATCCAACATGTCATTACAATGCACAACATAACTGACTCTAAGTCAAGTAGACATAGGTCTACTTGCATGAAAACATAAATATCCACTTACTCGAGCTTGATAGTGGAATAAACTCCTAAGCTTCATGATATGGTCCTTCTACACTTATTATACCTAAGAAAATGCACATAGAGCCTAAGTCAACTACGAGTCGATATTAAGTTCTTATGCATTTTCATTATTGCGTTTTGAAGCTTAATTCGTTTGTATCTTATTCATTTCTTATTTGATTTTAATAAACTTTATATCATCACAATCAAAAGTACTATTAAGATACCTTAAGAATCAAAACTTACCATTATTGTCAAATATCTAAAAATATGCTTTCGTATTACCGATTCGACCATACGTTCATATAACATCGTAATTATCTCAAATAAATCCTAAATCTAAATTAAAAATCCTAAAATTACTCATTTCCAAAGCTGGTCAACATTCATTATGTACTCAAAAATACTAATCCTTTACATATTTAACAAATATCATATTAGTAATAATTACTATATCATATTTTAGCTTAATATATAGGTTTATATTATGAAAATACATAATAAATAGTATATGAGTCCAATTAATTCCACAAAAAATCCTATATACTCATAAAAATATGTAATTTAATTATTGACTATGAATTATACTAAACTAGCTATTATCTATATTTACAAAAATAGCGGTTTTAACTCAATATTAGTAAAAATTGAAGAAATAGGTGAATTTAATCACAAGATAAAATTCAAGTGTCTCAAACATCATTGTGAACTTCTAGAAATCCTAATACATAGGGCTCATACTTTAATTTTGTTAAAAAATAATTAATCCAATAAAATAGTGAAATTACTTCATTTATCCAAAATAATTACAATAAATAGTAAACATGATTATTTTTAAAAATTATTGCTACCAAAATTAAATGGATATACTAGGTATGTTACGTATAAATTTTCAACCTGAAAGAACATTATTTAATATTTCTAAAATTTAATTCAATTTTCGTCCATACAAAGCCATTTATTAAGGACCTTATATTTCCAATATTTATTTCTCCAAAATAAAATTACTACATTAATCTAGACATAAAATAACTCCAGAAACCAAGTTTCATAATTAAACAGCTTCATTTGCCATTTTTACAAAATTTACAAAGTTTCGGCCAAAAATTTAGTTCACTTAAACCGATTGTCATCGACCACTTAACCTTATTAGAACAACTCCTTTGGTGGTGCTTTCCTTGACCCCAAATGGCCACCACAATAGGACTCCTATAACCCTTTAAATCGACCTAATCAGATTCCATGCTATGTTTTTACTCTAATTTTCTTATTTTTTTTGAAATTTTTTTCAGTTTTTTTCTTTATTTCAGACTTCTAAATTGTTTTTTCTTAAAGTGTACATGCCCTATTTATATTTTCCAAATGAAATAGGATTAATAAAAATTTGACATATGGATTACACATATCATTTTCTTAATTTTTCGATGCATAGAGTGTCATTTTCTTATTATTTTCCTTTTGACTCATTAATTCAAATTGATCCTTGGTTACCACATCATAGGATGACTCATCCTTTCAACTTTTTATTAATTTTCCATTTTTTAATTTTAATTTACGTTTTTTTAATAACAATTTATTATTATATATGTGTATTTAATACAAATAATATATATTATATGTAAATACATGTATATTACATTTAATTTATTATTTTTATAAATTAAATAACTTATCTTTAATATTTTGTTATATCTAAATGCTTAAATTTCACATTTTCCATATTTATTGACTTTAGTGATAAATTGACGTTTTCTTAAATTAATATTTTTATATAACTTATTTTAAGAAATTGACTTTACTTGAATTATTTTGTCTAATTTTTCTAACCTTACTATGACATTTGAAATTAAATGGATATCATAGTTCGGTACCCTAAGTTTAGGGGCTCAAATCTTAAGATAATTGTATAGGCTCGAAATCTTGGGATATTACATCCTACCCCTCTTATGAAAAGTTTTGTCCTTGAAACTTAATTACAAGTCAAGAAAATATCAATTTCTAACTTTACTTTAAGAAAAGAATAATCGTTGATAGTAGTACTAACCTTGTGCAAACAGTTTAGGGTACTAGGCTCTCATCGACTTAGCAGATTCCCATGTCGCTTCTTCCGTAGTGTATTGAATCCACAAGACTTTCACATACTTAATGTCTCGATTCCTCAATCTTTGAACCTTGGTATCTAAAATACGAATTGGATGCTCTACATACATAAGGTTTTTCTTTAATTTCACTAGAGGTACATCCAATATTCTTATGGGATCACCTACAAATTTCCTTAAAGTTGAGACATGAAATACATTATCAATTCCTGCCATCTCATTGGGTAATTCAAGTTCATAGGTAACTTTCCAAATCCTTTTCTTAATTTTATATGGTCTAACATACCAAAGACTTAACTTTCCCTTAATACCACCGCCTTATACCCTTCATTGGGGATATCTTCAAAAATACCCAATCGCCTACTTGGAATTCCAACAGCTTTGTTCTAACATCTGCATAACTTTTTTGGCGGCTTTGGGCAATTTGTATCCATTCCCTCATTATGTGTACCTTCTTCTTAAGGTCTTGTAACATTGATGATGCAATGACTTATTTGTTCCTTACATCATCCTAATACATAAGGGATCTACATTTATGTCCATAAAATGCTTCATATGGAGTCATATGAATGGTACTATGACAGTAGTTATTGTAAGCAAATTCTACCAATGGTAAATGGTCATACCAACTATCTACAAAGTCCATTACACATGCCCTCAACATATCCTCTAAAGTTTGGATTGTTTGTTTTGATTATCCATCACTTTGGGGATGATAAGCAATACTAAAGTTCAACTTGGTTCCCATTTCTACTTTTAAGGATTACCAAAAGCGAGGCACAAAACGAGAATTACGGTTAGATATTATCAACACCGAACCACCATGCAAACGAACTATCTCCTTGATGTAAACTTTTGCTAGTTGAGAGAATGTTGCCATTTACTTTATGGCTAGGAAATGTGCTAATTTCGTTAGCTTATCTACTGTAACTCATATCATATCATATTGTCTCTTTGTCCTTGGTAAACTACTCACAAAATCCATTGTTATATGCTCCCATTTCCACTTAGGTATAGGTGAAGGTTGTAACAACCCTCCCGGTCTTTAATGTTCAACCTTCACCTTCTTGCAAGTCATATAATGTGATATATACCGTGCTACATCTCCTTTCATCCCTATCTACCAAAACTTCTACTTCAAGTACTTATACATCTTATTATTCTCAAGGTGTAGGGAATCTCATACTACGAGCTTCATTTAATATCACCTCTTTAACTTTCGAATCCTTTGGCACACAAAGTCGTTCTTTAAATCTTAACATTCCTACATCATCAATTCTAAAGTTAGGGTGTTGTCCAATATCATTTCTAATCCTTTGCAACTCTACATCTTCCTTTTAAGCTTCCTTAATGCTCTTAAGTAATGTAGGTCTTACCATCAAATTAGCCAATATATTGCTTTCTTCTCCTGTTACAACTTCCAAGCTCAATTTCTCCATTTCTTCAATCAATTCCCATTGATTCGTAATGTGTACAACAACACTACCAAACTTCTTCCTGCCTAATGCATTAGCTACTGCATTAACTTTCCTAAGGTGATAATGAATTGTAAGATCATAATCCTTCAATAGTTCCAACTACCGCCTTTGCCTCAAATTCAATTCCTTTTAGGTAAAGATATACTTTAAACTTTTGTGATCGATATACACCTTACATTTCCCCCAATATAAGTAATGCCTCCATATTTTTAAAGCAAATATTAAAGTTGTGAGTTCCAAATCATGAGTTGGGTAGTTTCGCTCATGTGGTCTGAGTTGTCTTGAAGCATAAGCAATCACCTTATCATTTTGTATTAGTATGTACCCTAATCTACTTCTAGAAGCATTACAATAGATTACATACTCTTTAGACCTATCTGGTATTGTTAACATTGGAACAATTACCAATATTCTTTTAAGTTCCTAAAAACTCTCTTCACACCTATCATTCCATTCAAATCTAACACCTTTTCATGTCAATTGGGTCAATGGCATAGCTATTTTAGAGAAGTCCTATACAAATCTCCTATAATAACTAGCCATTCCTAAGAAACTCCTCACGTCTATTATAGTAGTTAGCCTTGTCCACTCTGTTACTGCTTTCACTTTTGTAGGGTCAACTACTATTCTTACACCAGATACTATATGCCCAAGAAATTCTACTTAATCTAACCAAAATTCACACTTCTTTAGCTTTACATAGAGTTTGGAGTACAATCCTTAAGTGATCCACATGTTTCTCCTTACTCCTTGAGTATATTAAGATATCATTGATGAACACCACAATGAACTCATTTAGGTACTTTTTAAAGATATAGTTCATTAAATTTATGAATGCAGCAGGAGCATTTGTTAACTTAAACAGTATTACTGAAAATTCATAATGCCCGTACCTAGTCATAAAGGCACTCTTATATACATCTTCTTCCTTAATTTTTAACTGATGGTAATGGGATTGTAAATCTATTTTCAAGTATACTATGGATCCCTTTAGTTGGTCAAATAAGTCATCAATCCTAGGAAGCGGGTATTTGTGCTTTATCGTCACTTTGTTCAATTCTTGATAATCTATACATAACCGAAGACTTCCATCTTTCTTCATAACAAATAACACAAGTATGCCCTAAGGAGATGTGCTTAGCCTTATGAATCCTTTGTCTAGTAGCTCTTATAGTTGCTTTTTCAATTTCACCAATTTCGTATGAGCTATTCGATAGGGTACCTTAAAGATAGGTGTAGTACCTAGTATAAGATCTATGGTAAAGTTAATCTCTCTATTTGGTGGTAGTTTAGGCAAGTCCTTGGGAAAAACCTTAGGATATTCAAACACTACTAGTATATTTTCCAATCTCACTTCTTGAACTTGGGTATCTACTACCGAAGTTAGAAATCCTATGTTACCATTTCTTACAAGCTTCTAGGCTTTACTTATTGAGACTATTTGAGGGGTTCCCTTTCTAGAACTTCCCCAAAATGAAATTCTTCTCCATCAGGCTTCTTAAATACCACCATCTTTCCTTCCCAGTTCACATTCACTTGATGTTTAGTTAGCCAATCCATTCCCAATATAACATCAAATCCTATCATATCCAGTAATATTAATTCCACAGGTAACTTATATAGATCTATACACATATTACCTCCCCTCAAGTTTTGTTGCACAACTTACTCTCCTCTAGAAGGAGTTGTCACTATCGAATCATACCTTAGAATCTCTATTGGAAGTCTATTCCTATCAACATAATCCTTAGATACATATGAATGTGTTGCTCTTGTATCAAACAATGTATAAGCATAGTTATCTTCTAAGCGAACCAATGCTAAAGATAACAATCATAGTTATATCATTACTCTAGGTTACAAAGTTCAAGTAAACATACATCACATGATCATATAAAGAAATCTTAGGAATCATAAGGTTTGGGATTCGTACCTATAACTATGTTGTCATCCCTACCTTCCTCATCTTGGGTCTCATACACCCTTCCTTGAACTTTAGGTCTGGCTCTAACATCTCTTGTTCAGTGGCAGGTCCTAACCTATTGGCTTGAGTTTGGTTTAGTCTTGCCTACTGATCTTTAGTATACTGAGTGGCATTATATCTCGTTTAACGATACTTATAGCAGTATATACTTCTAGGGTTCGAGTTCTGACATTGCTTAGCCATATACCCAACTTCTCCATACCTAAAACATTTCCCTTATAGTTTTGGACATTATATAGCTCGATGCCTACCATTACATTTCTAGCAAGGTGGCATAGCTCCACTTGGCCTCAAGTTCTTGTTAAGGGGATGATATGCCCTCTTTCCTCTTATTATTTTATGGCTGTTGCTAGAACTTGCCATAAATTTCCTTTTCTTACTTTCTATTTCTTCAGCTGCCCTTCGTAAGTCACAAGCTTACTCAATCAAACAAGTCTCATTGATCAAACCAACATATCACACCAACCTTGTCCTTTTCAACTTAGCTTCAACATAAAGATCAAGTCCTACCCTAAACCAACCAACCAACCTTAGTAAGTTCATTATTCTATACTGCTTCTAAGCAAATTTCAACAACCTATTGAACTCTTGTTCATATTCTTCAATAATCCTTCTTGCTTGCCTCAACTTATAATATTCCTAACATATTCTCTCCTTCATACTTTTAAGGAAGTACTGCTCTAGAAATGTATTCCTAAAGGTATTCCAATCTATGGGTTCCGCCATTGTTCGTTTCTTACTTTTCTACCAATTATTTGTATGTCGATCTAATAAAATAGCAGCAATCCCTACCTTTCTATTATCTTCAACCTTGTGTACTTCAAAAGCTTTTTCTAATGAGTCGATCCATTCTTCTACAACTAAAGGTTAAGTTTTTGTTCCATCAAACGGTTTTACTATACATTGCATCCAAGCTAACTTATCTCCATTTGCTCCACCAGCCCCTGCCAAAGCAATTGTAAGTTGCTGTATTACATCCATTACTTGTATAGGTGAAGTTTGATTAAATTGAGGTTGTTGTTCCTCTCATATTAGTATCTTAGGAGCGGTTAATGAACCAGGATCCCCAATTGCATGTGTTTGCACCATTTTCTAGATAGCAACAAACACAATAGATATAATTATTTTCCATATATTGGTTGCTACTAACAAAGTTAAAGTTCAGCTTTATACCTATTTATGTAAAAGTATATCCATCAAACTTATCTAAACCTAAAATACAGTATATATATATATATATATTTCATATGTATAAATCCTTTATAGAAATAAAAATAAAATACTGCAAGACTTCTTCAAAAGTGGCCGACTCCATCTTAAGCACTCTCAAAAAAATTTTCCTCCCAACTAATGTTTCCTTGTCAATTCTCTTCATAACCTTAGGATACATAAATACTCCCTTAACTCTCTATGAGCTAAGTGAGAGTGGATAAAATAAAACACAGAACAAGCATAATACATACTCACTTAGATCAATACCATAAGATATTCAATTTCAAAATATAAGTTACTAATACAAACTATTTATGCAAGTAGTGCCATGCTCATACACGTGACATGTATCGGTATTGATATCCTATCCTTTTCCAATTCTTCATTCGGTTAGTCGACATACTTAGGCATTTGGATACTATGTCCAAGAGCCTGAGGCAACAAGGAGTTTGCTTAGGAGTAGGACCCCTAACAAAAACCACCTACTATGGTTTGAAAATCTAGTACATAGTTGGTTACACATCATGGCTAGAATAGGTTGAGCAATATGGTTCTATATGCTTAAAAGCCAAGTCAATAGTTTTGAAGCTTTAGAAACTCGACCCATAGGTCCTTTCATGCTATACCATAAATGCAGTAAATAGTATAATAGTCCACTAATAGGCACGAATCTCAAGTTCTACATTATAAGAAATTCAACTATCTTGACTTCAGCTTTGTTTCTCTTGGGTGAGTGCCTTAAAGAACGATTCGGTTTCTAAGTTTTCCAAATAGAAATACATATCGATGAATCAATCATACATAAGGAAATGTTTCACTTTTTCAACACAAATTCAACAAAATCAAGTATCCAATCAATTCAACACGTCATTACAATTCATAACACAACTAACTCTAAGTCAAGTGAATATAAGTCTACTTATATGAAAACAAAAATATCTACTTATTGGAGCTCGATAGTGACATATAATCCTAAGCTTTACAATATGGTCCTTCCTCACCTATCACACCTAGGAAAATACACATAGAGCTTAAGTTAATTACAGGTCGATACTAAGTTCTTTTATGTTTTTGCTATTGTGTTTCTAAGCTTAATTCGATTGTATCTTATTCATTTTGTATCCAATTTTAATAAACTTTATATCATCACGATCATTATTTTGAGTACTATTAAGATATCTTAAGAATTAAGACTTATCAATATTTTCAAATGCCCAAAAATATGCTTTCTTATTACCGATTTGACCGTATGTTCATATAACTTCATAATTATGTCTAATAAATCCTAAATCTAAATTAAAAATCCTAAAATTACTCATTTCCTAAGCTGGCTAGCATTCATTATGTACTCAAAAATACTAACCCTTTACATATTTAACAAATATCATATTAGTACTAATTACTATATCATATTTTAGGCTAATATATAGGTTTACACTATGAAAATACATAATAAATAGTATATAAGTCCAATTAATTCCACAAAAAATCCTATAAACACACAAAAATATGTAGTTTAATTATTGACTATGAATTATACTAAACTAACTATTATCCATTTTTACAAAAATAACAATTTTAACTCGAAATTAATAAAAATTGAACAAATAGGTGAATTTAATCACAAGATAAAATTCAAGTGTCCCAAACATCATTATAAACTTCCAAAAATCCTAATACATAAGGCTCATATTTTGATTTTGTTAAAAACTAATTAATTCAACAAAATAGAAAAATTGCTTATTTTATCCAAAATAATTACAAAAAATAGTAAACATGATTATTTTTAAAAATTATTGTGACCACAATTAAATAGATATATTAGGTATGTTATGTATAAATTTTAAACCTAAAAGAACATTGTTTAATATTTCTAAAATTTAATTTAATTTTTGTCCATACAACACCATTTGTTATGGACTTTATATTCCCAATAGTTATTTTACTAAAATAAAATTGCTATATTAATCTACACTTAAAATAACTTTAGAAAACCAAGTTTTATAATTAAATAATATCATTTATTATTTTTACAAAATTTACAAAGTTTTGATAAAAAATTTGGTTCACTTAAACCGACTGCCTCTCATCCACCCTTCGACCACCTCATGGAACTCTTATAACTCTTTGAACCGGCCTGATTAGATTCTGTGCTATGTTTTTTGTTAAATTTTTATTTTATTTTTTCTAATTTTTGTGAAATTTTATTTAGTGTTTTTCTTTTATTTTCAAACTTCCAAAATGTTGTTTTTGAAGTGTGTATGCCCTATTTACATTTTTCAAATGGATTAGGATTAATAAAAAATTGACATGTGGATTACACATATCATTTTCTTAATTTTTCAATGCATGAGATGTCTTTTCTTTATTATTTGCCTTTTGACTCATCAATTCAAATTGATCCATAGCTATCACATCATGAGATGATTCATGCTTTTAATTTTTTGTTAATTTCCCATTTTTAATGTTAATTTAACTTATTTTAATAATAATTTATTATTATATATTTATATTTAATACAAATAATGTATATTCTAGGTAAATACATGTATATTGCATATAATTTATTATTTTTATAAGTTAAATAACTTATCTTTAATATTATGTAATATTCAAAGGCTCAAATTTCACATTTTTGACATTTCTTAACTTTAGTGATAAGTTGACATTTTCTTAAATTAATATTTTTATATAGCTTATTTTGAGAAATTAACTTTATTTGAATTACTTTGTCTAACCTTTTAACCTTATTATGATGTTTGAAATTAAACAGATATCATAGCTTGATGCCCTAATTTTAAGGGCTCGGATCCTAGGGTAATCATATGAACTCGAAATCTTACGGTATTACAATAGGTAAGTGGTGGACTATAATTGATGGATCTAACCCCGGCATATCTTCATAAGACCATGCAAACACATCTTGATAATTAGATAGTAATGCAATCATTTTTTCCTTCTATTCTTCTTTCAAATTTCCTCCAATCTTCAAATTCTTAAGATTGTCATCAGTCCCAACATTAATCGTCTTAGTTGGCTCATCAATGGAAATTTTACTCATTTCATGTCTTTACCAACTTTCTTGTACATTACTCCCAACGACTAACCTAGCAAGGCCAGAATTAATATCAATATATTCATCACCTATCTACATAAAGTATCCTTGGCTTTTATTTAGTTCATTGATTTAGGCTAAAAGTATGTAAAGAAAGGAGTGTAAATAATGAAGGAATGGAGTGTAATGAAGAAAAAGGAAACTGTTCTTTTATTAGATTAAATAGTTCTTTCAAGTAAGTGTTTGTAGAATAAAGGTAATTATTACAAAGCTATAGAAAATACTAAACCTTGATTCATCATTTACCCTAAGTAAGACTTATCGTTACTTATAGGGATGGAGAACCGATTATTCAAGGGCTAGAGCTTACCGGATGGGCCCATTATCTCATTCTTGCTAAGGGTATCTTCTTTGGTAGGTTCTAAGGTTTGAACATTAGCCCAAATGAATGACTTTATTAGCGGTGGAAAGGTCATCAGGGCATGATATAATATGTTACCTCTCTTACCCATTACTTGCATGTTTTGCAACTCTTCCAGCAGAGTTGGGATATAGCCAAGCCCATAGGTACCAACTTGCCCTTTTTTGAATTTTAGCCTCTCATATTTCCTCTTATTGGTAATCATACCCACATCTTCAAACATCTGGAGCTTAAAGTCCTGCTCTTCAACACCAATGTAGGGTATGGCCGTTTCTTTGTATATTTCATAATCTTGGTTACCTAGAATTGTTATGACCTAATCATTTGAGATGAACTTAAACTTTTGATGTAAACTTGAAGGTGTAGCCCCTGTTGAATGAATCTAAGGTCTTCCTAATAAAAGGTTGAAGGTTTTCGAGATGTCTAAAACTTAAAATCAGATGTTGAATGTCTGCAAGCTAATATCAACTAGTAAGTTGATCTCTCCAATAATTTCTCTCTTGGATTTGTCAAAAGCCCTAATTATTGTTGAACTTAGCTTAATCATGATTGTGCTGAGACCTAGTAAATCCAAGGTGGCAAGAGGGCAGACATTCAATGATGACCTATTGTCGATGAGGACTCTGGTTGTGATAATGTTATTTACCTTCAGTATTATGAAGAGAGGTATAGTGTATTGATTACCTTCCTCTCCCAACTCTTCAGTAGAGAAAGAAATATGATCCATAGTGAAGATGGAGTTAATGACTAATCCCATCCTTTTAGCATATATTTCATGAGGGACTTTAACTTCCCTTAAAGTTTGGAATAGAGCTTCCATATGTGGTTCAAAAGCCATCAACAGACTCAGAAGAGATATTTGTGCTAGAGTTTTAGCAAGCTAATCCATTATCTTATACTCATTAGAGTTAATCATCTTAGTGAAGGCATACAGTCCTTCTTTATATTCAACTGGTTCGTTACTTAGCCTTTCTAGTAAAGTCTTCTTTTAGGTCATAAATTCTACTAAAGTGGGTAATCCCTCCTACGAGTGAACTCGATTACTCTTGATTTATTGTTTAGTAGTTGAGAGGTGTGGTTTTATTACTTTCAGGATCTAAGGGTACATGGAAGGTGTACCTTTTGGTCTTTAGAGCTTGCTTCTCTTCCTGTTTGTAGAATTTGTAGACCTTGGGCTCTTAGTTGGAATCAATCATGTTGATGGCACGATCTAAGTCATCAAATATCATGTTGATGATGGGGCCATGGTGGGGTAGGAGGTTATTGCTAATATTTGGACCTAGAGCCTCTATGAAGTCTAACTAAATTGTACCTTCATTGATCAAGTCTTAAATCTTGTTCTTCAATCTCCATCATGAGTTAGTTAAATGGCCTACCTACCCAAGTGATATTAACACTTTACATTGGGATGAATTACTCTTGGCTTATACCTTTCATTAGGAGGCTTAAAATGGAGAAAATTATCTCTTCTTAAGTTTTCAAGGATCTGGTTAAGAGGAATTAGTATCTTGGTGAACTACCTTGGGGCCCTATTGACTGGTGGTTGGCCTCTGAATTATTGCTGAATTGATGGAGGATTTATTTTGAAAGAGACCTAAGCATTGGGCCTAGTGTTTAAATTGACCATACCAACAATAGCTTCTTTGGGCTTGTTGGTGGTGGGTTTAGTAAAGGGTGGTCTTCTATTTGATGGCTCTTACAACTTGCTAAAAGAGACAACACTTTTCAATCTGGCACCCTACAAGTACTATCTCTGCAAAGCTGGAGGAAGCTTGCCCAATCAAGTAGGAGAAATATGGCTTCTCAAGAGTATTGATGAAAGCTGAAGTTAGCTCTTTCTTGGTCATGGGGGTAAATTGATAGGAATCAGGCTGCTAGACCCCTAACCCACAGCCGAGCCCAAGGATTGGAGGGGCCAACCTCTATCGAGGCCAAGTACCTCTTTGCTGAGTCACCCTTGATGTTGAACCTTATGACCGCCCATCTTTCTGTAGTATGATGAATAGAAGGTTACTCTCTCGTACTCGAGTCGACCAGTTACTTAGCATCTTCCTTGTCGAGAAGCCAAGAAAGAGAGACTTCAGACTAATAAAGCCATCCCTGTTCGGATAAGCCAACTATTCATACTTTTTGCCCACACCTTCTAACAACCTCGCCAATGTAGTATCGCCATATGTACAATATCATGTGTAGAATTTGTTGCACCAATGATTGCTTTTCTTATAGATTCATTTTTACCCTTTTGTATCCTGATCTTTACTTCCTTAAGAAATGCCTGTTTGGTCTTTTCCTTTTTAGGCAAGTTGCCCTAGCTTATGCATATAAATACCCTTATACTTGTTGCTGTAGAGGATATCAAATAATTCTTAATATACTTTTTGAGTACTTTTCTTCCTTGTGTAAATACTGTTTGTTTACTCTTGGCATCACCCTTATCCTTTCCTTTAAGTAAGATTAGGTGGTGAGTAACCTCACTAGACCAATTCGCGTGTCATATCGAATTGTGCTGTAAGTTCTTAAAAGTTACATTAGTATGTCATATCTTATGGAGTTACTCGTAGGTTTTGCTTACTATTTCATTCTTCATTTTGCCTTTTCCTACTTTCCCCATTAATCCTTTTTCGAGCTTTCTGCAAGCTTGGAACCATTTAGCAACCGACCTTATCTATTCTTAGTCACGGTTCGCAATATCTTAGTATTAGAGCGGAGGTTTTGTCTGAACTACAATAGTTCTTCATAAAGTTTTGTTATAGTCTATTTTGCGTGTGTGAAACAAAGCAAGTAACTGTGTTTAATTGATTGCTATGTTGTTAACTGTTAAATTCCTGAAGTATTTGTCTGAGCTTTGAATCTATGAGAAAAAATGTTAGACCCAAGTATAAATGTTAGTACGGGTGATGATAGTGAAGTTGTCCACCATCGACGATAGTCTCAAGGAACTCCCAAAAGTACTAACGAAAGACTTGATGAGGTAGCTAACCTCTTAGTAGATCTAACCCAAGCTGTTTATGTGCTGTCTTGCCGATCCACTAAGGCCCCCACAAAATACTCCCTAAGCTGCTCAACCTGTTAGAGGTCAGAACCCAACTTGACTTGTTCAAGGTGGAGTAGATGGCGAATGAGTAAGGCGAAGAATAGACTTAAGAGAGCTTGATGAAGAGGAAGAGGAGTATTTTGAAGAAGAATGAGTATGAGTCCCCAAAGCATTTGACCATGTAAAGCTTCAAATTTCGAGTTTCAATGGATTTGGAAACGTTGATGAATATTTGGAGTGGGAAGAGAAGGTGGAGCATGTGGAGACTACTACTGTTGAGTTCTCTGGATATGCCAGCATGTGGTGGAAGAATTTTCAGGCCATAAGAAGATGAGAGGGGTATTGAGAGATTAATACTTGGCTAGAGATGAAGAGGATACTAAGAAACAGATTTGTGCTGAAAACCTATCTCCATGACACTTTCACTTGGTTTTAGGAGCTAAGATAAGGAGGTCGAATTGTTGACAGGTATGTTCAAGACTTTCAAATACTTATGATACGTTGTGAAGTAAAGGAGCCACTAGCTCAAACAGTCTCAAGATTCATTACTGGGTTGAGAGGAGACATTTGGGACATTGTAGAGCTTTAACAAGTCTACACAATGGATGAAGTTGTTAGGATTACCCAGTGTGTAAAGAGGTAAAGTAGAAGCTAAGTACCGGTGAGGATGCCTATTAGCCAACCTAGCAAGGCAAGTCACTAAGCTTAGTTGAGTACAAAGCTAAGTAGCAAGGTTGATGTAAGAGCCAAGTAAAAAAACTAACCTGATGGTGAAGTGTTGACCTAAACTTATGAGAAGGGTTAAGCGTCTAGTAGGAAGACCAACCAGATCAAATGCTTTAAGTGTTAAGGATTTAGACACATGATTGCTCAGTACCCGAATTGAAGGATAATAGTCATCAAGGGAGACATCCTAAAGCTAGAAGTAGAAAGTACTAATGAGGAACTTGAGGAAGAGGAGGTTTCTACCAAGAAAGAAAATGTTGAGAAAGAGCTGATTGAAGAGGACGAGTTTCCTAAGGACTTAGATAAGTTACTCATGGTTATTTGACGTACCATGAACATGGAACCTTCGTGAGAGGAAAAGTAGAGAGGGAATTTGTTTCGTACCATCTACAAGATGAATGATTAGATGTGCGTCCTCATCATAGATAACAGAAGCTGCACCAATGTAGCAACAACCAATCTTGTTTTAAAACTAAAGTTGTCAACTATTGCACATCCAAGGTTGTACAAGTTGCATTAGTTGAGTGAGAAAAGAGTATTACATGTCACTTGATAAATACTATTGCCAATCACTATAGGGAATTACTTCAACTAGATTCTCTGCGACGTACTACCCATGTGCGCTTCTTATGTGTTGTTAGGAAGACTATGGTTGTTTAATAGGAGAGTTATGCATGATGGCTATAGGAATACTTATATGCTCGAGAAGGATAATCGGAAGATTACACTTAACTCGATGCCGTTAATAGAAGTTCACAAGTTGTAGACAAAACTTGCTCGCAGGTCGAAGAAGGCTCTAGTGATGAGTAGAGTCGTGTTATAAGAGGCCATCAATGCTAATGAGCCAACCCTCATGTTAGTCAGGCATTTACTAGAAATGAAGGAGCAGGGTGACTTACCCTAAGAGGTCAAGGAGTTACTAGATGAATATACTAACCTATTCCTAGAATAGTTACCTGAAGGGTTGCCTCTAACTCAAGGCGTAGAGTATTGCATTGACTTAGTACCCGGCGCTGCACTACTAAATAAGCTAGCTTATGAGATGAATCTCATGCAGGCTTCTAAACTCTAACATCAAGTTAATAAGCTACTAAAAAGAGGCTATGTAAGAGAGAGTCTCAGCCCTTGTACTGTGCTATGCTTGTACTTTTAGTGCTGAAGAAGGATGAAACCTAGTGAATGTATATTGATAGCCAAGCTATAAACAAGATCATGATCAAATACAGGCATCCGATCCCAAGGCTAGAAAACATGTTGAATGAACTTAATGGAGCCAAGATTTTCAATAAGATTAATCTTAAATCTGGCTACCATCAAATCTACATGAGGCTAGGAGACGAGTGGAAGACTGTGTTCAAGACTCAACATGGACTTTACAAATGGATGGTCATGCCCTTCAACTTGTCAAATGCCTCGAGCACTTTCTTGAGACTTATGAACCATGTATTGAGACATCTCATAGGGAAGTGTATTGTGGTGTACTTTAACGACATCCTTATCTGCAGTACCGATATGCCAAGTCACTGTAAACATCTTAGAGCAGTCTTAGATATCCCCTGTGCTGAGAGATTATCGGCAATTTAAAGAAATGTTGATTTTACCAAGAGAAAGTGGTATTCTTGGGCTATGTAGTAAGTGGAGGAGGCTTGTAAGTCGATGATGAAAAGATTTGAGTATTTGTCAAGTGACCAACTCCTACTACTTATGTCGATGTAAGAAGTTTCTATGGACTGGCTTCGTTTTACAGAAGATTTATCAAGAATTTTAGTACCGTCACTGCACCACTTATCTAGTTAACAAAGAAGAACATTGACTTCCAATGGGGAGAAAGGGAGGAGAGGAGTTTGGATGAGATAAAAGAAAGATTGAATCTTACCCCAATGTTAGTACTACTTGACTTCGAAAAAATTTTGATTTGGAATGCAATGCATCGAGCATTAGAATAGGCACTGTCCTAATGTAGGAAAGCCGACCAATTGCTTTCCATAGTAAGAAGCTTCAAAGACCACAGTTGAACTACCTTATATATGACAAGGAACTTTTGGCAATAATTTGAGCAATTGAAGTATGGCAACATTATTTACTGCCGAGAGAATATGTCATATATACTGACCATGAGTCATTGAGGTACCTCTAAAGTCAAACCAAGTTGTCGAAGCTATAGGTAGGATGGGTTGAATTCCTTGAAGAATTCAATTTTGTAATAAAGTACAAGTAGAGAAAGAGCAACATAGTTGTAGATGCTCTTTTGAGGAGGTATGTGCTTTTATTAGAACTACAAACCAGGCTTTTTGGGTTTGCAAGTATTAAAGAATAAGATTTTGAAGATCTATACTTTAGACCCATACTTTTGTAGTGCATCGACGAGAAGACGATGAATGAGTATCATATGGAGGATGGCTACTTGTTTTAAGGAGGAAAATTATGCGTGCCGAATTGTTAACTAAGGGAGCTACTAATTAGGGAAGCCTACAGTAAAGGTCTCTCCGGACATTTTGGAGAAAGGAAGACTTATGAATTGTTAAATGGCTGCTTCTTTTGGCTAAGAATGAGGAGAGATGTACACTGAGTTGTTGAAAGTTGTATTGTATGCAAGAAGTCCAAATGCTGAGCTGAGCAAGAGAGAGCAATGCCCTTACCTATTCCAATGAGACCGTAGATTGAATTGAGCACAAACTTTATCCTCAAACTATCGTAAACTGTTTGAGGCAAAGATTCTGTAATAGCTATTATGGATAGGTCTAGTAAAATGGCACACTCCGTGTCCTACACCAAAACTAACAACGCTTTAGCTATTGTATCTCTTTTCTTGCAGGAGATTATACGAATACACAGCATACCGAGAAGTATAGTCTCTAACAGAGACTTAAAGTTCTTAAGCCACTTTTAGAGAACCCTGTAATGTCAGCTGGGAACTAAATTACTCTTCAGTACCTCATGTTACCCCTAAACTAACGGCTAAACAAAGGTGGTTAATCGTACTTTGGGATCATTACTCCAAGTTGTAGTAGGCAAAAACATAGCTGATTAGGATGGCTACCTACTAGTAGTTAAGTTCACCTATAACTGAATAGTACACGATACCACCAAGTAAACTCCCTTCGAGGCAGTCTATGGGTTCAATCCCGAGTTACCCCTTGACCATGCCCCTATACTAGTACTTGCACAAGCAGATCCTCATGCATCGGCTAAAGCACAATCTCTTCAGCACATCTATAACAAGGTTACTCGGTACATTGACTAAGCTACTAGAAGATTGCAAGAAAAGACCAAGGGTTAAACGGCCAAAGAATTTTAGCTAGGAGACTTGGTGTGGCTACACCTTAGTAAGGAATGATTCTCGAGCAAAAGGAAGAACAAATTATCTATAAGAGTAGAATGACCTTTCAAAATCCTCTAGAAGATTAATGATAATGCATACAAATTGGAATTACTTAAGGGCTATAGAGTTTCTGATGGCTTCAACATTGCCAACCTCGGTCCGTATCATCCTAACGAAGAGCTATACGAAGACCATTCAGATTTGTTCCCAAATCCAAAATAACTTAGAGGGCATCATAGGAATTAGGTTGCTGGACCCTTGACCTGCAGCCATGCTCGAGGACCAGAGGGAGTAGCCCAATAAATCCTTCTGTTCTAACCAATCCCTATCGAGCCTGAGTACCTCCTTACTGAGTCACCTTTGGTGCTGAGCCATATGATCGCCTATCTTTCTATAATATGTCAAATAGAAGGTTACTCTCTCGCGCCTGAGCTAACCAATTACTCAACATCTTGCTTGCTAAGAAGCCGAGAAAGAGAGACTCTAGACTGACAAAGCCATTGCTGTTTGGACAAGCCAGTTGTTCGTACTTTTTATCTACATCTTCTAACATCCATGCTAATGTAGCATTGTTACATATATAGTATCATGTGTAGAATCCATTGCACCAATGATTGTTTTTCTTATATATTCATTTTTACTCTTTTATATCTTCATCTTTACTTCCTTAAGAAATGCCCTTTTGGTCTTTTCCTTTTTAGGCAAGTTGCCTTAATTTATGGGTATAAATACCCTTATACTTATAGTTGTAGAGGACATCAAATAATTCTTAATATACTTTTTGAGTACTTTTCTTCCTTGTATAAACACTATTTGTTTACTCTTAGCATCAATCTTATCCTTTTCTTTAAGCAAGGTTACGTGGCGAGTAACCTCACTAAACCAATTCGTGCAACATATCAAATTGTGCCGTGGGTCTTTAGGAGTTCCATTAGTGCATCATATCTTCTAAAGCTATTCATGGGTTTTGCTTACAGTTTTATTCTTCATTTTGCCCTTTCACACTTTCCCTATTAATCCTTTTTCAAGTTTTCTGCAAGCTTAAACCCATCCAGTGACCAGCTTTGTCTGTGCAAGATTACAGTTTACAACAGTAAATACCCTTACAGCTAGGGATTTCTACCTTTAGGCATATTCCTTAAATGATTCATTATATGTCTTTTACAGGGCAACGAAGTCCATCATGGTTGGTGCCACTTCAACATCGAATTTATATTGTTCATAGAATGCCCTCATGTCTTTACCTGGTTTAGTTCTAATTGGGCATACCAGGTCAAAGCAAGACCTGTCAAGCTGTCTTGAAAAGTTTACACCATAAGCTGGTCGTATTGTACATACTTACCCATCTTTCGTACATATAACTTTGTCCGGTTTAGGGCAGCCAGTCTCATTATACTTCTCAAAGTCAAGTACCTTGAATTTTTTAGGGAAGCTTCCGTAGTCATAAGCTGAGAAGTTTGTAATACCAACCTACTTAAAACCATCATACCCTTTGAGCATTTTTATCTTCCCAGTGATCTATTGGGTCAATCGCCTCTCTAGTTATTTTAATTTGTCTTAATCAACGTCAGGCTTTGGGTTGACTATAAACGAGTAAGTGTTGGGCTCAAAAGTCAGGTTGACCTTCGGATAGACTCCTTCTATCTCAAAAGATTCAAATGCCAGGATGACTTTAGGATAGGCTTCTTCTACTTCAAGGGGTAAAGCTTCAGCGTTCTTTTTATATCAAGCCTTGCAGCTTTCCTCACTTGTTGGTGTCGTATATTTGAGTAAGGTGATGCTATTAGCAAAGAAGCTCAATTGGTTTGTAATTTTTCTAACTATTCTTTCCAAGTAGTGGAACCTTAACTCAATAGGATCAATAACTTCAAGGTTGACAATGTTGTTGCTACTTTTGTTGATGTTGTCATTTCCTTAGCTGGCCATCTTTCTCTGTAAGCAAGTTTGGATAAGACTCCTTTAGAAGGTTTAACATTTGGGATCTATCCTTACAACCTCATTCAAGATTACTTCACAACTAGTTAGCAGACATATATTTTAAAGAAATGAGATGAATAAAAAAAAAAATGTATAGGAATGGTTAGATGTAAGGCACACAAATGTAGAGAAACAGAACCAACAATTAATCATCAAGATGGTAATTTTTATTCATTGTTTTACAACTTTTGGAATTCCCTTTTACATTATTTAAAAAAGGAAAATACATTGTTTCAAACAAAAAAAAAGTACTGCTATTTCTAAACATTCCTCTATCACTTAGCCAGTGTTCCCTTCTACTGCTTGCTAGGTCCTATTGTTGCTTCCTTTTGCTTTCTTGCGCTAGGCTCATCTGCTTCTTTAAGTTCTTTGAGTCTCCTCTAGGTCATCTTTAATTGATGTTCTAAGGCCATGGAACGTTGTTTGGATTCCTAAAAGAGGTTTTCCCACATGTCTTACTCTTCATAAATAACTTCTACACGGGCTTGTACTTGATCCATGTAAGTCTTAATTTTAGAGTTTGGTTCAACTGGTGCAGGTTGTATGACCTTTAGTGTTCGATACTAGATCTCCTATGCCTTATGGAGTTGATTGTATAGATATTCTTTAGTAACCATATGCTTGTCCACTTCTCCTAGCCATTCTTCCAAATCGATATTAAGGTTGACAATCCTTATTTCCCATAGCTTCTTGATCACCTGAAGTTTGGATACCTTTTTTAGCATTAGAAGTCGAAGATCTTCATGATCTACAGTAGTGATATTCAGTTAGGGCCTATAGACTATATCTTGTATCCCCTCGAATTGCTTGATCATGTTGTTAGGGTAATAGCCTGTGCACCATTTTATCCTAATCCAATTAGGGGGACTACTTGTTAATTTTTATATACTAAGATTACCCTTTTGAAGTTGCTCCACTTAGTTGTCCATAAGATATCAATGACTTGGAAATTTCGCAAGACTTTTACCTAATAGTAAGTAGACTTCTCCTTTGGCAAATGGACCTTGTTAACAAAGGAATAGATTAAATCAATCTTATGAGCATATTCTCCTTGAACCAAATCAAGCCCAAAAGACATCATGTGGCTCGCAAACCAAACCGTCAATAATGTCATACTGGTCTTCAGTGTGCCATTGTTTTTCTCTTTCAAAATATTAAGGCTTCTAATTTGTTCTATAAGGAGGGCTAGGATATATGACTTGCCTTCAAGAAACTAGCCCACTAATTTAACAACCCTAAAATGAATGAGGAACTTTTTTTAGGGAATAGGAAAGTCCCGAATGCAGTTAGGATAAAAGCCTTCATTCTGTTCTATCCCCAGTCTTTGGGATTGCTATAAAAGATACCCATTTGTTGGATCAGGGGTCAATGGTGAACCAGGCTTTCAAGTCTTCCAATTTGATGCAGTTTCCATTACAGTTTTTCAAGGCCTTATTTACTTCAACCTTCTTGGCCCCTAAGAATCTTGAAAATGCATTCATTAGGTAAATTCCAAATTTGAAGTATATATATCTTTTAAGGATGGGGCTTGAAGTAATTGGGTATATTATTCAAGTGTTGGACTAATTAGGTAAGGCCTAACTTGAAAAGCTACTTCCCCGTGTTTCCATAAGTTGGTTAAAGCCCTAATTAGATTGATCTTGATCTTTACCCTAGGAAGTGATAGAATGGGTCTAATTTTGTTGGTGATGATTTCTTGTTCCCTTAGGTTGAAGTGTTGAAACCACTAGTGTAGAGCTAACTTAAGGTTGATGGGTTTGCTGATAAACCTTTCTCTAAAATGGAGGGAGTTAGATGAGCAAGCCATTTCTTTGGGCTAAATTACAAAAAAAAAAAAAAAAGGTTTGTTACAAGATTGAAGAATCGTTGTTTACAAGAAAGTATAAAACAAAACCTATTTACATCAACTCTATATTTACAACATAGTAAAATTACACGGGAAATTCAAAAAACTCTAAGCTATTACTTCTTTTCTTTTCTTTTCATCTTGCTCGATTATTTGTTGGTTCTAGATGTCATGCATGCATAAAAGGTGTGTTCTAAAGGTCCTTAAGCTTATGTGACCTCACTTGTTATAAAACACTTTCATTGGTCACATTAGCCTTAAATGGAGATGTACTGATCAACCCCTCCCTAACCCACCCCCCTATCGCCTCATGCCTCTCCCCCTTACCATCCTAAGGTCCTAACACGGTTTGGGTTTAACCATTTCTATCATGCAAATATGATATATAAAGTGAAAAAACCCTTCATAATAATGTAAGAATGGTCAATGCAACTATATATAAAGAATAAGAACAAATAAATAAATTAAATTTAGTAAGGAGAATTCAAAAAATTAATTCTTGATTTGAAAAGTTAGATGGCTAACCCTCTTGATGTCCCTAATGGAGTCACTATCATATCAAGCCTGATATTTTCCCAGTTTTTAAAATAATTTTTTTTAAACCGATCAATATTAAACTCTACTCGTTTAATATTGATCCTTGATTAAGGTTCAAAGAAAACTGATTCTTTTATTTTTGAAATGTTTTAGAGTACCTTATTGGAATCGGGAGAAAGAGTTAAAATATAACCAATTAAGTAGATTAATTATAACTTAGCTACTAGTTTTTTAATAAAACCAATTTTATTAAATGGTTTTGACATCTAGAAGATCGAGTTTTGGGGTTTTTTCTTTTTAACCCTTACAAGTACCATTAACTTTCTAAATTGAGATTTAACTTCTTTGAAATCGCCATTAAAAATTTGACACTAAATAAATTAGACTTTTTTTATTTTTGTTAAATGGAGTAATTTGAGCTAAAAGTGGAAAAAAAATAATATTTTCATTTTTTACGTCACCTTGAAAGTGCTTACGGTTCTTTTTTAATGCATTGGTTGATTTTACTTTAAGAAAATGATTGGGTTTATGTTTTTTATTTGATTCAATTTATTTAAGGAAACTTTAAAAAGGGTCCTTAGCTTTATTTATTACATTTTTGAAAATATTAAAGGTCTTAATTTTGAAAAAAGTTTTGATTTATTTTTATTTATCTAAGAAACAAATTTTTATAAATTATAAAAAAAAATTTATATTTCTTTATTTTATTTTACTTAATTTATTATTATTATTTATGATTTAATTGATAAATTTAATAAATAAAAATTACTTTACTTTCTCTTTTTGTTTTCCTTCTTCTTCTTTTTTTCTTTTGTTCTTTTGTGATTTACAATTACATCTAATTTACAATAAATAAATAAATAAATTTGCAAAATGAAAGGTCAAACTGAATCGATGCACGAGTCAGATCAAGCTTCAATCAGGTCAGTACGTAGATCTAAACAAGTTGTTAGGTCGAACTCGAGTCTAAAATGAGTTAAGAGAGATAAGATAGCAATGGCTCATTGGGGGTGGTTCAAGGCGATTTGAGCACCAAATTGAGATGGTAAAGGGACTTTTGTGTGTTTTGTATTGGGGATAGTGGGGGTAGGCTTAGTGCTACGACATCCAGAGCTTGTTTAGGTAATGGTTGAAGTGACGGTTGATGGTTGTTTTGGGGTATTGTTAGTGGCGACTACTGGAGGCACGATAGAGGTTGGGTGGAGTTAGGTTGCAGAGTTAAGGTTTAAGGGGGCTTGATGGTGGTAGCGGTGTAACTCGATGATGGTTGGAGAGAGAATGAAATGTAGAGAGAGAGAGAACTATCATACAAAGAGACAAAGAGTGATCAAGGAAGATAGAGAGATTTTTTGTTGATTCTATGTCTATTTCGAGCTCGTTTAAGCTCTTTTTTATACTATTTAGAGCTCGAATTAGTAAGGCAAGTGATCAAAATGCTTTGAATTCAAAATTGAATATGCTCGATTTGACTACCTTCAATGCGTGATTTGAAAAATAATTTATGTAATTGGTTAGTCCAACACGATTATGAGAGCTTGAACTTACTAATTGAAGTGATTAGAAGCTTCAAAATTCATTAATCAGCTTGAATCAAGGAAGTTTAAGGAGAAGGAAAATCCAAGCACTTGTGCTTTATTTCGATGTTCAATAGCCAATTTGACCCATTTAATGACTATACAATGTTGTTTTTTTGGATTCAATACATAGCATTCTATGTCTCAAACAAGAATCATCCATTAATTGGTATGTTTAAGCATGGAAATTATGCGAAAAATGAGGCTAAAGTAAAGGGGGTGCAACTGTTTTATTAGGGAAATGGAGGGAAAAGGAAGGAAAGAAAGAGAAAGAGGTGTTGATGTGGCATTGGTATGGTGTCACATCAACTGTTGGGTTGAATGGTAATGTGTACATGTCTTGCATGACATATGGCTAATGACATGGATGGCCATAGTGACACATAGCGCTACATGGATGGCACTTAGACAACATGGCACCATACAGCACCACGTTAGATCAAGGTCTAGTTTACAATGATACGTGTCATGATGTAGCCCAATAACAAAGTGCCACATGTCAAGACGTGTGACACAATGATTGCTTAGCATGTGGTAATGTTTGTTGTCATGGAAAAAATAAAATGTATTTTATGCCTTTGACAAGATTTGGACCTTAGACCTCCAAGCTATATGCAATGTTAAGTTCATGTATAGAATTATTACTTTTAGGCTATTGGCCTATACCTTGTTTATATGTGCAATTAAATTGTAGATATGAACAAGGTCGACTTAACCTAGATTTAAATCTAAACTGAAGTCCAACATCTTTCCTTTATCTAAGGTCTTGAAAACATCTAAATTAAAAAAAGAAAAAAACTTAAGCTATCAAATAAAATTATTATTTATAAATTTATCATTATTTTCTAAATTTTCCTAAATCCTCTATTTTTGCAAACTTTCTATTTTTTTGTAACTTTTCCAATTTTTCTATTTTTTGTGATATTTTCTAAATTTTCTAATTTTTTGTATTTTTCTAAATTCTTCTTATTTATTTATTTATTTTTTTGTATTTCTCTGAATTAGGATTCCTTACCCTATTCTAAAAAACAAAATTGCAAGAAGGCAAAAATGAGCTGTTTATAGCAAGCAATTAAAGCATAAGTCCTTACAGACTTCGTATTTTAGTATATAGGGGAAGAGGAACCATTAACAAAAGTAGATATTCTAATGCTAACTATCCATGTTGATGGATCATCCAATCCATCCATGCACACATGTGAGGTGTAGAGTAAAGTAGGTATAGCCTTATAAGGGCCTTATGGTACTTTCTTGTATACGCTTAAGTTTAGGCTCCTACCAAGCAAGAACGAGGCCGAGTGTGAAGCACTAATTGTTAGCCCGAAGATAACAAAAGATACTAAGGCAAAGAAGCTGGACATCTATTCAAATTCCATGTTTGTGGTACAACATGTAAGAAGGGAATATGAGACCAAGGGAGAGATTATAGCAAAGTTCTTCTAAATAGTCTAACATCTCCTTTTGAGTTTCACCTCGTGGAAGATAAGAAAGATTCCTCAAGTGAAGAACTTTGAGCAAATAGATTATCAAAACTTATGTCAATAGCCATTTTGATACCATATAACATCAATAAGCTACTCTTCATCTTGTATCTCCCATAGCACACAATTGAAAAGCCATAGTAGGATGTACTCTAGATCTAACCTTATGAGGCCAAGGCTTACTAAATGGACCTAATCATTGAACATTTAAAGTCTAGAGCAATACGCAATGATAAGATTAAGGCCAAGAGACTAGCTTATGCTACGGTGAGCTATAAAGTCATTGATGATGTCCTCTACCATCACAAACATAGTGTCCCACTCTTTTGATGCCTCAAGCTTTAGGAAGGCATGCACACTCTTGAGGAGCTCTATGCTAAAATCTTTAGCAAATACATCAAAGCCTAAGCCTTGTACATCTGATTACTTTGCTTTAGCCATCATCGATCGACCATGAAGGATGATGCAAACACTATGGCTCATTAGTGCTACAAGTGTTAAAAGTACACATACATTAGCTATGCTCTAAGCACCAACCTCCATCCCATGACAAGCCCATAGCCTTTCACCCAGTGAGAGCTCAATATCCTTAAACCCTTCCCTAAAGTGTTCGAAGGTTGTTAGCTCATCCTAATGGCTGTAGACTACTTTACAAAGTGGGTCAAAGCTCAAGCAATCACATGCATTAATGTTAGAGTAACTAAACGCTTTGTTCTTAATAACATCTCTTCACATTTGGGATTCCCAACACCTTGATCATGAACAACAACAAACAATTCAACAATACCAAATTCAAAGAGTTCTATGAGAAGCACCACATAAGGCTTCTCTACATCTTAGTGGCCTACCCTCAATATAATGACCAAGTCAAAGAAATCAATAAGATTATCCTTGATAATTGAAAGAAGAGAGTAGAATGAGTACAGGATAGGTAGATTATTGAGCTCCCTAATATCTTTTGGAGATATTGGATTACTCACAAGATTTCTATTGGAGAAACACCTTTCTGCATCACTTTGGATTTGATGTTGTCCTACCCATCAAGTTAAGCTACCAACAAGCAGGGTCCAAAATTTCAACATAAACACTAATAACATGGCCCTACAAGTGAGACTTTGATGAGGTATATAACATTGCCAGATCTTGACTAGTATCCTATTAGCGCCGAATACTGTAATAAGAAAGTCAGGCATAAGGTCTTCTACCCTGAGGGCTCTTGAGAATGGCAAGGAAAGCTTACACCAAATTAGGAGGACCCCATATGAGTAAAGGAAGATGCAAGCATCGGGGACTATAAGTAACCTAAGGCCCTATTTCGTATAAGTTTTATAACTAACTCATTGTACATGTATATATTCAATGAATGAATGACAAGATGAGTTCCTTACACTTGTCTATTATTCTCTCTTGTTGGCTTACACCATGTACTCTCATTCTCAGGTAGATTCTCATCCCCAAACCCAACCCCTCATTGATACCAACACCAACTACTAAGGGAAAAAAGGCTATTGGAATCGTTGAATCAAGATAGCTATTCAATTCCTAAGCACTCTCAAAGATCCTTACATTCAAGAACCTCAAAGCCCTAAGCAATAAGGCTAACTTAAGGCCCTAATCTCGGGTACCCTAATTGCACTTACACCTAAAGGGTTAATAACATAAGACTAAGTACACCAACCTAATCAGGATACTGGTCCAAACAATCACATTTGGGTACTTTACAACCTAAGTACAAAGCTAAGCAAACTAAGTTCTAACCAAAAGTATCCTTTCCGAGCAAACCTAGTTAAAGCACTACAACGTTGAGCATCGAGCAAGACTTGAAACTAAAACACTTAGACATGCAAAAAGACTTGAAATAAAATACATCCATGCATTCATTCGATTCTTTACAAGGCCTTTAAGGTTGGAAACTTGCCTTTGAGTACAATCAAAAAGAAAAAGGAAAAGACAAGAACAAAAATAGGAAGAGCAAAAAATGAGAGTCTACAAGACTTTTACCGGTTCCATACTAGGTTACCTTAGTTACTCTTTAGGATAAACTCCTCGTCCGCATCTTTAGAGGCTTGAAACCCACCAATGTCGAGCTTGTTAAGGAAATTAGGGTCGATCTTCGGATGCTACTAACGGATGTCATTCTGCACTAGTCCCCCAAAGTTGAAGCCAGCCTCAATAGTTACCCTCTTGAACTTAGGCCCCATGGTTTTCTCATCGAAGACCCTTTATATTACCTCAGAGCTGAGCTCCCTTCCATCCTTAAGCTCAACTTCTTAGGCTTGGAACATAGCTCGAGCCTCCTCAATCTCCTTCTTTCTCTCCTCTAGCTTAGCCTTCACCTTACCTAGTTCGCAATCATGAGCTTCCATAAAGGCATTCATGGCCTTTGGTTCTACTTGCACTCAAGCTATCTTCTTGGTGGGCTCTTCGTCCTAGCAATCCATGATGCCATAAGTCAATAAGAGGTTGTTGTTCCTCTACTTCTCTATTGAGACCTTGCCGTAAAGCCCAGTGACCACTTCCTTTAGCTAACTAATCTTCCCCCGAACTGCTTAAAACATGAGCATAAGTTAGCAATAAAGTACTCAACAATTAAAAAATAAAAAGAACAAGAGAAGAGGACATACCTCCTTAAAATAGGCTAACTATAAGCAAAGGCATGGTCATAGATCGTGAGACTTGTACACTAACAAGAGTAATTTTAACTACATAACCTAACCTATGGGCTTAGAAAAAGTTCTACAAAATGTGTCTTACCTCATGTAAGTTACTCAAAGCAAATTAGTGGACTACATATCCATTTTCCTATGGAAGAGCTAAGTCAACACCACCTTAAAGTCCACTAACATCTCTATAGGTTACTTCCCCCAATGAGGAGAATGCTCTAGCTTGCATCCTTGATCTCCATTGTGAGCACTTCGAAGTCCTTCAAAGTAGACTTATAGTACTCTTGCTGCTACTACTCAAGCTTTGGTAACCTCAATAGTGGCCTTTCAACCCCTCATTAGTTGGCTCATCAATAATTTGAGGCTCGAGTACTTTTAGACCAATGAAGATAGCTTGACAACCCCCTTCCCTTAGCCCCTAGCAAATACTCGAGCTGCCCTCCCTACACCACCTTCTTGAGTTTAGGTGGCAATAGAAACCACAAGGATCACTTTACATACGACCCTAATAGCCTTAGGGATGGCTATCTATTGCTTCATCCCCCCATTAGCTCCAATGCTCTTCTTGCTCCTTTTTTAAGGGGGAACGCCTTCCCTTTTATAATGGCTAAGGTCTTCCCTCCCCTTACCTGAGTCTTCTTCTTCTTAGAGGAAGCTAACTCTTGCATATGTCTCTCACGTACCACCTTCAAGGTTTGCTTAAAGGCATTAAAGGAGATCTACAAACTTGCAACCTTAAAGAAACAGTTACATGAGAAAAAATACATCAAAGAAAACTAAACCTACATGGCCGAAGACAAGTAGCCTTGAGCTCCTTTATTACAAAGACGATGCAATGCAATAAACTCCCAGCCACCGCTTCCTCAATAAGAAGAACATTCAATACCTATCTCCCTCTCAAATAATGGCCTATGATATACAAAGTTGTCTACCACCATTGGCAAAGTAGAGCCCTTATTCCAAAACACGAGGTCCAGGATTTCTTCCTTCACATCTATGTCCTTTTCCTTTGCATCCTTGTCTTCAAAATAAAAGTACTCAATCACCGTTGTCCTAATGGGCTTCACTCATGTAGTGGGAAAGGGCACTCTCTCAATAGGTTTGATGTGTTTATCCGTCCAACCCTCTACCTTTGTTTTTTTCCTTATGAATATCTTAACGTACTCCCCTCAGGCTATCATATAGACCTAACCACCTATGTTGCTCTTCAAGTGGAAGAAGTACCTAAATAATCAAGCTATTAGCCTAAGCAAATTAAAGAGAAAGACCACCTTAAATGCAAGCCATTACTACCATACGTTAAGGTAAAATAAACTTAAGCTAACTCTAAAATAGCTAAAGCATTTAAGTTAGAACTCTGAAAAAGGCAATCGTAACCCCAACTCGAATGGCCTCGAATACATGCAGAATGACCTCTCCCCTCTAAGGTCATACGCCTTCTAATCTACTACAAGATTCTCAACTTGCTAGCCGTGTACTACCCTCACAACTTAGCACACCTTATTGAAGGTTGAATTGTTGCACTTATATCTTACATACTCTATAATCATCTCATTCTTTCTCATAGATAATAGTTCTACCATAGCCTTACCTTCTTCGTTGTCATTGACATAGACTTCTCGTGGCTTCAAAGCCACAAGCTTTCTCTTATCCTCCTAGCTCAGCAAGCTGTCGTAGTCGCTTGTCATCGTTGCCATCATTCAAGGGGAGTGGAGGTAGTACCATCCTTGAGTATACCTCACATTAACCATAGCAAAGACATTGTCAAGCTTGAACACTCACTTCGGAATCTTGATCATCCCTATTTGTCCATGATTTCTATGCATTTGAAAGAGAAGTCAAAGTGTGAAAGTTGTAAGGTTTGAAGAAAAGTTGGAATTTGAAGCTTGAAGGGAGCTTGAGTTTGAGAGAAAAATTCGATCCAGTTTTGTTAGGTCATAGATTAAAGTGGAGAAATGAAGACCTCTTAAGGCCTATATATAGGCAAACAAGGGGCAACTAAACGGTTTCCTCTTGTTAGCACAAGGATCGCCATCCTAGCTGTCTACGTGTTACCACCGAGCGTCTAATGATCTAGATATTCTCAACAAGTAGATTGCCAACATGTCTACTCATGCCTACCCTTTACCTGCTGTACTATGCCTTAGGCATCTTAATTATACCTCTAAAAAGCCAAACACCACATCAATCAATCCAATGATCACATCATCACACAAGCCATCAACCAAATCATATCAATTACGTCAAGCATCACCTTAGCTACTCAATTACCTAATAACTATTACCTATAGAAGCACACCATTGCATCTTAGTGAGGGGGAAGGAACTGTTGATAGGCCATTTGGGGCCTAAGCTCCCGAGGCTCAACCTGAAGTCCTAAGGCCTAATTAAGTGCCTTAGCTTACTTGGGTACCCATAAGTAGCTCCCATAAACAAAGAGCCCAACCTCATCCAATAAGCTCGAGACTAACCATAGACAACCTACTCAAGCCACCCTAAGAACCTCACTTTACTTGGACCACCCACAAGCTAACATGAATTGCTTAGACTACCTCGAGCACCTTGAGGACCTTAAAGAGCTTAACCTGACTATTCGATCAAGGCTACCTCAATCTTCTTTGGCATATGTAAGGTGTTCATCATATAGCTTGATGCCCGTAATGCCCTTACCTTACACTCCCCTAACCACCCCCCTTACTTGCCCCTCCCCTCTCTCTCTCTCTCTTTATTAATTGCCTTCTAAGAACTATGGTATGACTAACATGCCCTGTAGCTCTAGACATGTCAACATCATAGATTTCAAACGTAGTCGCTAGCTTGGCTATAGCTAACTAAGTGATAGAGTCATTCTTTCCCTCCTACAGTGCATGTCCCCTATAAACACCATGTATGACCAAACCCTAAGATAATATGTGTCATTGGTAGGTAAGCTCCTTGGCTTATAAATAGGATAGAGAGCCAAAAGTATCAAATCCTTCTCTCTCTTCACTCATATAAGTCCTAAATACCTTAAGCACTCCCTAAGCACTTTCAAAAACACTCTCAAATGCTAAAACATTCTCTCTTATTCCCTTTCAATCTCTTCTTACTAACTTAAGTATTAGAGGACTCCAGTCAGCATAACCATAAGAGGCTTTTTGCAAGTCTTTTGTTGACTAAGGAAGACAAACCACTCAAAACAATCCTTAATCAACTCCTTATGATTCTCCCATCACCATTTACCATTAATTTTAAACATTTACTAAGTCCAATTAGTTGTTTGCTATCATATTTTGGTCGATTTCAACTTTTTCTTTAATTCCATTTATCGATTATATTTATTATATAGATATCAATTGTAAATAAGTCATGGTTTCATTATTCTTACATCTTTCTTTTCTCTCTACTTTGTTCTTTTCTTTGGTTTGTTTCTATTTCTCAGTTGAGTCTTAGTAAAGAAGGAGACAAACCATCTTTTTTTAAAAAAAAAGTTTTGCTAGAAGATAGACATTAAATATAATGATGTATTAGCATATTGAATAAATTATTTGACCTTAAAGCATAGAAAATCATGAAAAACAATTAACATTTTATGAGTTGTTAAGATTATTAGATGAAATCTATAGGGTTGTACTTCATAAAAATGAAAACCATGAACTTCATCTTTAGAAAGACCATGTTTAATTGCTATTGGCGGTCTTTTACGTTAAATAAAGATTTATATACTTTGATTTATATCTTCATATTTTAAATATGTGACTATGTGAATAATTTTTCAATCATTGTTAGTGTTCATGAAGATGACACAAGGAAATGATCCAAGTATTATGATACCTATGACAATTGTGGTCATTTAGTATAAATATGAATGTAAATATTATATATATTTGTGTGTGTATGTGTACGTATATATATATATATAGAGAGAGAGAGAGAATAAATTGTAACATCATCAATTACCCATAAATTATTCTTTATAAGAATGGTACATGCAAAATTCAATGTCTTATTTATTTATATTATTTACCAATCTAACTGATAGGATTGTGATTTATGGATACAAACAAAAACAAATTAACTTTACCAGATCTTTTCTATATTGATAGAATATTCAATTTTCTTTACTTTATCCTTTTTTAAGTGAAAAATTAAGATATTATTATTAATTATGCACATATATATTTTAGATAAGAAACATGTCTAAACAATCTTAAAAAGTGGAAAAAATGGTGTATTAATTGATTATATATATGATTCAAAAACATTAAGAGATTAAACTTTGTTGTGTGAAGTAATAGAAAATTTGCTATGCTTGAATAATCTTAAGCCCATTCACAATAAACTCTAAATACCAATTCACTTGTTTTAATAGCAATTCCACTCCTACCTTATTCCTTATAGAAAATTATTCTAGACCTATAATTGCAATTCCACAAGTAATCCCTATTTTTTCTTGGAAAAGTAAATAACTATTTATTAATCAAACATATAAAAAGATATTTAATGCTAGAATTGATTTTTTTTATTCAAAGTACCTTTAAGAGTCAAGAAATTAATAAATGATGATGTAACATTTATTTATAACTTATCATCGCTCTACTTCATTCATCAATTAATAGCTATTACTTCACAGTTTTATTCCATCCAATGTAGAATGGACTGTGAGTAGCCTCTTGTAATGTATTGGCCTCTTGCAATTCATATTGATATCATTCTATCAAATTTATTTTTTATTAGATTGCTCTACCATTATAGTTAATCTTTCACTACTCATGTTTTATTTGTTATTGAAATTAAATGGTTCATGGATGTCTTACTTCTTAAATTACTAGAATGGGGATTTTTCTTTTTTTTTTTAAAGACAATTAAATTATTTTACATATTTTCTTTTACTCTATAATTTACCTCCTTCAATCTTTTTTATATTCTCTTACGCAATTTCTCGTGTTAACTAGTACTTCATATTATTTATATAATTTTATATTGTAGTAATAATGCTAAAATTTATACATTAGTTTTTTATTGTTAGTAAAGAAATACAATTGCATTAAATCATTTAATAGTTAGGTTAATTCTAAACATGTGATTTTGACATCAAATCTAGTGATAAAAATGAAAAAGTCAAAAAGAAAATCATTTCAAATATTTTATATATATTTACATTGTTAAAAAATTACTCATAAGAGTTAAATAGTTTTATGTTCATCATATTTTGACATACAAAATACATATATGTTACTATTAATGAAATTGTCTTTATTTAGAATCATTAAAATCAAAGCATTTTCAATTTTGCATTACATGTATTAAATGTGATTGTGGTTTTTGTATTAATATAACATTTATTACATGTGACATATGCTTACTTATATTAATGTCACATGTGATAAATGCAACATATGCCTGCACATAAAAAAAAAAAAAAAGCACTACACTATTTCATCTACTTAAGTTCAAACCTATAACCTACAAGTACCTCTCTTTCACCTCAACTACTAAACCTTCACATTATATTTATCATGCTCTTAATATAAATAATAAATAACTTAATAAAATCATATCTATTAAATATGATATAGCAACAATATAAAAAACATGAAATTATATCTTGAAGATGCAACTTTTTACTAAATTGAATTTCACATTTCAAACATGTGATTTAAGCTTTATATTATGATAATTTTTTCATTCAATTCATATTTATGTAATTTTTTTTTAAAAGAGCAATAGACACATGTTGAACTCATCTCTCTCACTCTTTCCCTTCAATGCATTTGGTGCTCATCTTATTTTCAATTAAAGTTTGTGAATATCTTCTAAATCTCTCTTAATGACTTTGCTATATCAAATATATTAAATTAATATCTCATTAGTTGTTTTCAAATGTATACGACAATTTCTTCAATGAAGCAAATTAAATGCAGTTTCATGTTTATTGTATTTTAATGAATGGATTTATAATGCATTACTATAGACATTTATGCATTCTTCTTTCCTTTTAGATATTATCCAATCTATTTATGCATTTGTTTTTCTTTCTTAAATCATAGGTCATGTACATAGTTTTATTCAATAATTGTGTTATATTCTACATTTTATTCAATTATTGTTATGTATGCATCACGAGTGCACTAGCTACTAAGTATGTAGAGCCAAGTATACCTAATGTTACGGTATATATTGTAGAATATAGAATCCTAAACAAAGTCAAAATCCAAATGTTCGAGTTAACTACAATTGACCAAAAGAGAGCAGGTAACATGATTGATAAATAGGTTAGACTTGTTTGAACCTGATTATAAATGTGTTCAGATTCAAACTAGCATCTAAGTTTGTTTTCACATGTTTAATAAATTGGTCTCATAATCACCTCCATCTAACCTAAGAAACTTGTTTAAGATTAGGATTTGTAATGTTTACAGTTTAATTTATATTTTAATATCTATTTACTTATTCACTTTCTCACACCTACATACCTCCCTCCTTCTCTATCTCTCTCTCCGTGTCATCCATTACCAATGCTCTACTATTAATCTATTACTAATTGTCATTTTGTTATCAATTAATATCCTCATGTACTTTAACTTTAACCAAAAAGTAATAGTCTTAATTTTTGTTTTACTACCCAAAATTCTAAGACAAAGCATTATATAATACATATAAAAAAGAAAAACCAATTCGAAGGTTTAGTTGTACGATTAAATCTATTTCGAGAAGTACCTTATTTAGACCTACCATATTATTAAGTTTACCTAGAATTATTAACAATAATTTTATTAAATGTGTGAATCAAATTTTGCACATCATATTTTGGGCACTAATAGCATAAGCTATAAGATATATTAATGCAAACTATATAGGAAACTTAGATGATAAAAATTGACCTTAGCTTCTATGTTTAAGTTGTAGGTAAACCATTTATTAGAGGTTTATATTTTAGATCTCAATTGTCCTACCTATAACGAATGCCAGTTATATGGTAGAAGTAGAAACTAATGAGGTAACAATATATTTGGCAAAGTTAGCAACAAAGATAAGTGATTAGCAACTTGAAATTTAATTGTATTTATGATTAGAGTATTGCTCATTTTTGCATATTTTGCTGGAATTGAGTGTATTGTGTGAGCACAAAGCACATTGATGGTGAACTCTCACAAAATTAGCTTGATATTTTTATTAAGCTAGATAACATGAAATGATTGATATAAAGGAAAATGTTCTAGATGTATTCACTAACCAAATTACTACACTCACTCAACATTAAAGAGGAGACATTCCATCTGCTCAACATTAATAAAATGTTTAACTAATGTTTGAAACTTCAAACCGAGTGGATATTTGTCAAGGTAGATGTTGTTAGATTGTTGCTCATATCTATGGTCTAACAGCGATGGAAAGGTAAGTGAGGTATTGTAATAGGGAAATGGCCCTATATATATAATATGGCAAATATAAAAAAAAAAATGAATTTAAAATTTAGAGATAAATTGTGGACAAACCATTAAAGGTATATTGGTGGTCAACTACAATCCCTTGATTTTCACTAATAAGCATTGATTTGTCTTATTTTGTTCCCTTATATGTTCATTTGGATGTATTTGCTCTAATAGTGTTTTGAGGCTTACAAAATGATTTATAGTAAAACTATACTCTGAAGAATATATACATATATTTATATAATCCATCTTGTACATAAACAAAATTTACAACAACACTTTGATTATTCATTTAAGTTCATCTATAATTTTCTACATAAATCATTCAATGATGCTTTTCTCTTTTCTTTTCTTTTTCTTTGTTTTTACTATTAATCGTTGGCATTTTGTTATTTTGTACGTATAACTTTTGCATCAACCTATATCATAATTTAAATTGAGATATCCTTTTATGCACATTTGATAGTAACTATAAAAAAATGCATAATTATTTAAAATCTCAAGAAATCTATGATCCAATACCTTGTAAATCGACATCTTGCAGTCATTATTATATAAAAAAAATTATCTCTTTTCACAACATCCTTTTACTCTTAAGTATCTTGCTATGGTCTTTTAATGTTGGATGAAATATTAGCTATATCAAATATCTTGATATATATATGGACAATAAAGGAAGAACTAATTGAGAGGTCAACAAAAAGACAAATCAAGGGTGGTTGATCAACTTAAGCGACTAAGTGGTCAATCTATGATAGACAACCAACCATAATCGATCGGCTCATGCAATTGCTTTCAATTGATTCCATGGTATTATCTTATCCTTTTCATTGTTCTGTTTTATTTTATTTAGTTTAAATAGTTTGTCATTGTATCATCAAGTCTTATTAACTTACTTTAAGTCATTTACTAAGGATATTTTCTATTTTTTGAAAAAAGATTGATTTTTGATCCATTAGGTCAAAATATTGCCTAGTTGTCCAGATATATTTCCTTTTTCATTGTTTTCTTTCATAGGTATTTAGGACAAATTTCATTAGCATATTATGTAATTTGTTACAAATATTACGGAACTAATAAATGAATTTGAATATTGACAAATTTTTGTAGTTATATGGATTTAGTGAGATAGATTTCTCCTTATTCATGAATGATGAAAGTATTTCCTTTCTTTACTCATAAATTTTTATTAGTGTAGTTGCGTAGTAAAGTAAACTTTTTAATTCAATTTACGAGTCATATATGATTTCTTTTAACATTTATGAGAGTCTTATAGTTCATGCATAATATCGATACATGATTCAATCATGTTTGATTTCATTATTCATGTGTAAGATCGAATATTCAACTTTATCCATATCCATTTTATTTTTAGTTCATAATATCAAAACCATAAAAGTATTACTTTATAGTATATGTTAGTACTTGAAAGGTAAATATTATATTTAATACCTAAACTTTACTCATTTTTGCACCAATCATTAGACTAGTCCATCTGCCTTCAACCTTTCTCAAACAAGCTCATACACTCATGAGGAATGGTATTGGCTTTAGGCCCATTAATTAACTCATCTAATATAATCATGAAATGGGCAAGCTTCATCTCATATGTTGATCACCTAAATGATTTGATGAATTCAATCAAATTTAAGAGCATAAATACTCAGTTATTCCTCCTCATTTGGATCTCTTAGAGGGAACTAAGAAGCAGCATCACTTTACGAGAACTTTGCTCTCTAAAATCAAACAAGTAATCAATGTAAAAAATTGATTTCATTTGGTCAAGTTACAAAGTAAACGCTTAAGGTTACCTAAAGAAACTTTGCCTATACTTATGCATTTGAGACACCAATATTGCTTGTTCTTCCTCCTTGTCTTATTTTTTCCTACTCATTCCACTAGGTGTCTTTCTCATATCACTTTTTTTGAAGTCACATAATGCACATCATTTACATAACATGTATATGATTACTCTAGTCAAACCCCTACATCAATAGTTATTATCTTTTATTATATTTATTTTGGTAAGTTTTCAATTATGTTATTTAGTCTTCTTAATTTCTTTCATTATTTACTAAAATAATTTTCATTTTCACTAGTTTTTACTTTTATGTATTACCTAACTTTTAGGATGTATTTTCTTTTTACTTTTTTTTTTAATAGATTTCTTGTATTTCCTTCAAAAGCCTATATAGAGCATACTATATAATAATCTATAATTATTATGGAATAAATTAATAAGTTCAAATATTGTCAATACCTTGTTGTTATATAAATTAAGTATTGATCTACATTTTCTGCTACTCAAAAGTAAAAGGAAAGATTATAGGCTATAATTGAAGTTCTCTCTTTCATAAGGATTGGTTTTCTCTACATGAGAATGAGTTCAACTTAAATGATAACCACTGGAGCTTAGTTTCCTCAAATATTTTATTTCCTTATTTTTTTTTTTTGTTCTTTTCCATAATCTTTCATTATTCTCTAGATTTTGTTGTTGCAAACAAAATGGATCTACTGTTCAGTATTTAGTGCTATTCTCTATTGTCATGGTCTTATCCTTTGTTTTTTTTATACATTCGCATATTATCTTTAATCAGTCTCTAGTATCATAACTGTATCCTTTTTTTTTTTTTTTAATCTCATTTCTTGTTGAATTTGATGTGTGCAATTTAGTCTTCCATCCTTGTGTTTGTCGGTAATTAATCTATTGGATGGAGGATGCAGTTAATCCAAGTACTCACAATGGAGAAGCCATTGAGATTCTTGACTTTGATGCACTAAAAGATCTTAAGGTATCTTGTATGGTGATGGACAAAATTATAGCGAATAAACTGATAAGTAAAATACTTGACAAGCTTAGGAAAGTTTTGGCGGCATGTATTTCTGGCAACATAAAAAAAGGAATCGATCTTTCAAAAAATTTTAGATCTTGACCCTTGGTTGGCTATAGGTTATATTCTTGTCCTTCAGCTTTGGAATGGTTTTAAGAAGATTGAAGAACTCTAATTTACAACCATTAAATTTTGGATTCAAATCTATGGTATGGTACTACACATGATGACTCTTCAAAATGTGGTGAAGATTTGAAGTAACATTGGTACGGTTTTAGATGTAGAAGATTGTTAGATGGTTAAGCACTATTTTATTCATGTTTGAATGTTGTTTGATGCGGCTTCCCTCTTGAAGGATGGTTATTGGGTTAGAGTTGTTGATGGTGCAAAGAGTTGGATTCAATTTAAGCACAAATGACTATTCGATCTTTGTTATGCTTGTCGAACATTAGGACATCTTAAAAATCTTTGTCCTTTTAAGGATTGTGAGAAATTCATCCATAAACAGTTAAAAGGTAATTTTCATGTTCTTGTTGCAAAGAAATTATTTGATATTATTTATATCTCCGATGGTTTTGATTTGTTGGTTGATGGAGCTATTAGCAAAGGGAGCAGATTGAGCCATATAAGGAATGTTCATATTATTAAGGAAGGTCAATGCTAAATTGATAAGTAAGATTAAACATCGAATTTACCGTGTTGAGTCGTAAGGAGTCAGACATTCAAGGAATTCCTTATTCCTGCTTAAAGGGTATTTTAAATGATGATAGTATTGATTTTAGTATGGGCTAATGTTTGACTATGTTGTTGTCTTAATCTCCTTTATGGGGCAGTTTAGGAACTTTCATTTCTCCATCAAGTGATTTTGAAAAGGTAAGGTCATCTAGTACTTTGTCTTTTCCCAAATGCATTAACCACCCTAATCCTAATCTCCTTTCTTCCGTTGAACCCTCAACCATTTTGTCTCATTTATCTAAACCTAATACAACATACACAATAATCATCAATCTAGCCCCTATTAGTATTAACTCCAGTTACTTAAACTGAATTGGCTTTGATCTAAATAACCCAATGCCAAAAGAGGATCCAAAAAGTCTTATTGCATCTTTTTATGAACCTAAAACTCAAGTTATGTTGAATGTTATTCCTCTTGTTGTGAAACAACCACAAAGTCCCTCACTCTTATTAGGTACCCTTATTACAAAAGGCCTACTTGTTCCTATTGAAAGAGATAGTTTAGTCTAGCTTTCATTCTTTCTTTAAATTTAACTTCTCTTTCCCCATCAATAAAATTTGTTATCCCTTCACCAATTAGTAAAGCACTTAGTCATTTAGATTTGAAGAGGGGAAGAGAGGAAGATGTAGAGTTGGAGTTTAGCAATCAAAAAGGCGAAAAGAGATTGGGTAACATAATGAGTTTTAGGTAGACATTAAGGAGTTTTTAGTTGGTAGTGGAGGTGGAAAATTTAAGTCATATTGAAAAAGAGTAGTAAGGGCAAGAATAGAGTTTGACAAACAATTTACTCAATTTGTTGTTGAAGGTTTGTTACATGTTGACTTGAAAGGCTGTAGTGGCTAGCTTAATACAGCCTCAAGGTTGCCATGATTGCATTGTCATGGAACTGTTAAGGTACCAGTTGACCTTTAATAGTTAGTGAGCTTCAATGCCTTATTCATAAGTATAGACTTGATCTTGTTTTCCTAATGGAGATAAGAAATAAAATTAATCGAATGTAGAGGATTAGAAGGAGTGTACATTATGATGGAAGTTTCTATGTAGAGCCAAGAGGTCTTTCTAATGGTTTAGTGCTATGGTGGTACAATGTGAAGCAAGTCGATGTATTATAATATTCTCAAAATGTAATTGATACTTGGTTTGGTTGAATAGTAGGGAAGAAAATTAGAATCTCCTAGAGTTATGCATTATAAAATTTCCATTTGAGATTAAAATTCTAGATTAAACTATATAGGATCGCTTATTTTGTATATAGGGCTTTGCTAGTGCTTGGAGATTTGAATGAGACTATTTCAAGAAGAGAATAGTTAATTGGTTGGGTAGGGTAGGAGGGGACGAGGACTACAACTTGCTTAATAGCTTTTAGCTTTCTAAGAAATGTTGTTTGGTTGCTCCTTAGTAGATTTGGGCTTTCATGGATCGAAGTATATATGGTTGAATAAATGGTACATGATGGACATTTGATAAAGGAATGATCAGATAGGGGATTGGTTACATTTGTTCTCGAACTCTTAGATTACACACTTCACCACTAATCATTCAAATCACTTGGCCTTGTTATTAGAGCTTTTCAAGAGAGATTCAAGAGGTAAGCGATTCTTTTAATATGAATCAAAGTGGATGCTAGAGGAAGGCTTTAAAGATCTAATTGTATATAAATGGAGGGTTTATATTTAGCCTCCAGGCTTAAGGTGTTAATGTCAAGATTACACTTTTGTTGAAAGGAAATTATTAAGTGGTTTAAAGCACATAAAAGGAAAAGCCCTAAATATATTGATGATTTAATAAAGAGAATTGGTGCAATACAAGACTGTCTTGTTGAGAGTAAAAATTGGGAGGAAAGCTGAGATTAAAGCAAGAGCTAGATATTATCACTAGATAAGAAGAAATTTATAGGCACTGGTGCTCTAGGATTAATTAGTTAGTCTATGGAGATTGGAACACAAAGTTTTTTCATCAAACTACCTTTTAAGGAAGAGCTAGAGGCAAAACTTTTAAATTTTAGATTCTAATGGTAGATGGTTAATTGACAAGGATGAAAAAGATAATGAGTTCTTAGATTTTTTTTTTTTTGTCCTTTCTACTTAAATTAGAAGGTAGGAAGAGTAGGATAGAATACTCAAGCATATTAACCTAATTACCTCAAATGAGCAAAATTCTAAATTAGAGTAGGAGGTAACTTTTGAACAATTGAAAACTACTGTTTGTCTATTAGGGTCATATAAAGCACCAAGATTGCATGGTTTCAATGGGCTCTTGTATTAGTCTCACTAGGATGTCATTGGGCCTTTCCTCACAACATGATCAAGCATTTCATGAATATAGGTTCTTTTCCTAATTAATTCAATTCTCATGATATTGTATTGATTCTTAAAACATCATGTCTTGAGTCAATTACAAAATTTAGACCTATTAGCCTTTATGTAACTTCTCTTATAAGGTTATTTCTAAAATATTGACAAATAGTGTCCATCCTCTACTTGATTTAATTATTTCCCCATTTTAAAGTACTTTTATACTAGGTCGTCTCATTTAAAACAATATTGTTATAGCTTATGAAATCTTCTTTATCTAAAGATTAAAAGATCTCCTAACTACTCTTGTCATGTGATTAAGATTAATGCAACAAAAGCCTATAATAGAGTAAAATAGAGTTTTTTAGAAAAAGTTTTCATGAATTTTGGTTTTCATGAGAAATAGGTTAGATGGTTGATGGCTTGTATTAGTACAATGTCCTATAACCTTATGGTAAATGGGTTTTCATGATTTTGTCGATTTTAAGATCTCTTTTAGGTAAATTAGCAATTCGGATCATGGAAAGACCCAATGACTTATGGGTGAAGGTCCTTAAGAGTGTATATTTTCCTAGATATGGGTTTGTTGAAGCTAATCTTAGAAGTAGAGCCTCATGGGGTTCACAAAGTATCCTTATGGAGAGAGATTTAATAAAGGACAATTTCATGTGATAGATTCAAAAGAAGAGGATCAAGTAAAGGTTTCAAATGAGCCTTAGGATCCTTCTTTGCTAACATTTAAGCTGCAAAGATTTGATTTAGAAGATGAATTATCAAGTCTATATGTAAATTTGATTTAAAGATAGCAACTATTGGGATTTGGCTAGAATTGAAGGTTATATAAGAAATGATCAAAGAAGAGCTATTTTGATGATCCCCTTTGTAAATTCAATCCTTGAGGATAGAGTTGTTTAGCCCTTTAATAGTGATGGGAGGTATTTTGTCTAGTTAGGATATGTTCGATTATGTAGCTTGAAGTCGAATGAACAGATTCATGATTCATCTCCTTTTGCTTACATGTCAACTCGAGAATGAAATTTGTTGTGAAGTTTGAATGTGCTTCCTAAAATTAAACACCTTCTTTGACGTTTGTTTTCCAATTCTATTGCTGTACATGTGAATCTTTTCAAATGATGTGTTCTAAATAACCCTCTATACAACATTTTGTAATTAAGTAGAAATAGTAAAACAATTGATCTTCTCTTCTTGCTAAACTGACAAAGTTTGGTATGTTGTGCTTAAAAATGTTATAAAAAAAGAACTACTCGACCTTGAATTGGTTCAATCATAAACCACCAACTAGCATAGTTCGATCTACAATAAAGAACTAGAGAAATAGAGACCTAGCACCAAATCAGCAAACTACATAGTCAAACCGAAGAATCGTAGTACCTAACAAACTAGACTGATCTAAATTAAGTGTTTAATACTATAAGTAATGACCTTCGATTCATGAAAATGCAATTTAACGTGTACAATTTCCATTATGGACTCATTGATATAAAGCAAGGATTAGAATGTCTCCATTTATAGAAGATAACTCAAATAAAGTTTGCTCATATGAGCAACGTCAAAGTGTTCTCATGATAATTGAATATAATTATAACTTCATAGGAAATTTGAAAAAGACAATATAACCTATGTGAGACTAGTTTTGTAAAGTCAATAATATGATGTCTATGCCTAAAACTCAAAGAAATAAATTTCACTCAAATCACCATAAAATGTAAGGAAACTAACCCGCAATGCTTAAATGGATGTCTATCAAAAGAAATACTATGACTTTTAATTTTCAATAATACTTGGTTACTCTTTTATACCATATTTTTTTCATTAATGCTCTTTGATAACATATTAGCCTCACTAATTTTCATGCTTTTGTTGATATAACAAAAGTAAAGCTAACAGTATAATCATATGCTAAAACATCTCTTTCGTTTTAATATTTCACTGTCCATTCTTTTCTTTCTAAAAGTCTATAACTTTGCTAAAAAAACATGTTGTCAATCTCCATGAAGGTATGAGAAACATAAGTTTTAGTGAATTTTTTTTTCTTATGAATTTATATATATTACTTCAATCCTTCAAATTAACTTATAAATTCTATAAGTAGTGATGTATATTACAATTTATTTTTTGTTTTAACTAGATTTAGTGCTTATTTTTATTCTATTTAAGCTTGTAATTCCATGTTCCTTAAAATATAGCTTGTAATTTAATGTAATTAAAATATAGCTTACATTTTGTTATTTTATTAACCCTTGTTTGACCCCTAGTTAAACCTGATTCAACCCTTGACCCTTGACCATTATCTAGGTCAAATCCTCGAGTCGAGTTTGACAATCTTGGTACTTAAGCATTATCTTAATACTACTTTTGTCAAGAGCATGCATAAGAGTTTCTATTCAGGAAGTGTAGAATGAAAGGAGTATGCTACAAAATTAGTGTTATCTTGTTAGCACATATTAAAGAAACAGTGTAATTCAATGTTTGCTCATACCATGTTGAATATGATAGTAATAATTAAGAAGATTTTACATGATATTGAAGATGCTAAGTTCTTAAAGCTATCTAATTTGGTGTAGCGTACAAGATGTTTTCTTGCTTATTTAGTGCAAAGAGCAGATCAAATGTGTTGGCAATGTCCTATGCAAGGACAAATGAAGATTAAAACTAATGCAACAATTGATGTCTCATCAAATTGTGTTGGTATTGGGTTAGTTGCTAGAGATTTCTAAGGGGACCTATGATGACGAAAGCAAAACAATATGAGTTGATGAGTGTTGAAGAAACAAAAGCTAAAGCTATGATTGAAGTAATCATTTTGGCTATATCAACAACAATAGAAACAAGTTACCTTCAAATTTGATTCTGTTATTGTTATTTCTAGTTTTCAAATTTTGAATAAGTGTGCTTAGAAGTGGTTTCGTTTGGTGAGTCATGGGTTGAAACTTTGTGAGTCTTTTTTAGTGTTAATCTTTTTCTTTAGTTAAAAGAGTAGCTAATGCATATACCGATTGGATGGTAGTCCAAGGCAAGAAGTAGATGAGCATCTCTATTTGGGTTTTCTTTAAGGTCTTTGTTGTTGTATAATTATCTATCTAAATGTCATGGTTGAGTTTTCTTCATAAAGTTTGACTTTTTTATGGAAAATATATATATATATATATGAATTAAGTGAGATGATTCCTCCTAATACATGAATGGTGAAAGTATTTCATTTCCTTATTTGCTAAGTTCTTATACATTTAATTATGGACTATGGTGGACCTTATTGATTAAATTCATGTTTTATATGGATTTCTTTCAATGCGCGTGAAGTTTTATTAGTTATACATAATATGGATCTATATTTCGATCACATAGAATTCAAATTTCATTATTCATATATAATATTAAATAATTAATCTTATTCATGTCCATTTAGTTTTTAGTTGTTCACAAATATATTTAAAGCTACAAGAATATAATCTTTTGGTATTTACTAGTATTTAAAATCTTATAACCAAGATCCTCTATATAAGTTGGTATTAGAGCAAGCCTAGTGTTACATCTACAACGTCTACCTTGTCATTTTAGAACAAAAAGAAGGAAAAAGACTTACCCGTTTAGTAACTGTCACACTAATAGCCATATATGAAGTTCCAATCAAGAAACATGTGTTAATAATTAATCAATTAAAATGTAGAATACCTTTCTCATGACCATTTTTAAATCATGATCAATATCACAACTCAACACTAATTTTGTGGTGGCTATCCAAGCTCCTCTAAGGCTTTGAGTTTTATCTACCAATTTTTATCATTTTGATAATCTTATTTAATAAAAATATTCAATAATACTATTTATAAGAATAATTATATTATGGACAAATCAAAGATTGACAACACTAATTAACAATAACTAACAAAGTGAAATATAGGTATTGAAAGTGTAAATGACAAATAGATAGGAACATAAAGTGATAGAGAGAGGAAACACATGTTTGGAAAGCATAGTAGTAGGATTAGGTGTTGGCTTGATGTATTAGCTACTAAGTAGCCGACATTGATATGTGTTTAGTATTTTTTAAAGTAATTTATTTTCATTCATGATATTTATTGGTGGAAATACTTTATAGTATAGAATATGTAGTGCACATGGTAAAGTTTATAGAGTGCAACAAGGTCAAACTTGTATCAAAACCTATGAATTCTAGTTTTAAAATTTTTGAATCAAAATCTACCCTAATATACAAAGTACTAACCCTTAAACCTAAGGAAACATGTGGGGTTCAAGTATTCAATAGGCTACAATGCTCAACCTTAGATATAAAGGTTGAGTGAATGAAGGGTGGAAGTCCTTATCTTACATTCAAACAAGTAGTTATGGGTTATAAAACTTTGAGTTTTCCTTATACTTTTTGTTAGTTAAATAGTATTAGTTATTCATGTCTAACGTCATAATATTCAAATTATATGTTAATTACCAACTCTAGGTACCAAAACTAAGGGACGACCGGACCGTACCATACCCTTCTCTTTTAACTATTGATCCATCTTTATTTTCTACCTTTTCTTTCTTACTAAGCCTAACAAGAACCTCCTTTGTAGGAGTTACACTACTCGTTGTTGCTTCCACACATTTGAGTCTCATGTTTTTAATAAATGGAGGTTCAACTGGCATTTTCTCTTCTTTAATGACTCTACCTTCACTACTACCACCATCTTTAGTGTCACTTCTATTTTCACTAAGCTTCCATTGTCATAGATGCCTCCATCTTCTCCATCACTTACGTGGTTTTTATGTTTAGCTTTTTCATTTAATTTAGTTATTTTACTCTTTATGTGGGTATTTCCTCTATCAATGATTGATTTTTCATTCTAATTAGAGAATTTGTTTTGTAAAAGGGATGTTTCAATACCTTTTATTAAAGAGATACATTGCAGATTGCATTTTAGACTCTCATCGCTTTGCTTTGTTGACTTGTTATCCGTGTACTTTAATTTTCTTATGTGAATGAAGATATATTCTTTTAGAAAAAAGAAAATGCATATTCTTAATAGTGCTATTACATGTAAATTATAACATATACAAACGTTATGAACTTCAATTTAAAAAACACAAAATAATAATCAAAATATATTATAGATAAATTATAATGCCAACTTAAATTGGAAATTTGATATAGATATCACTATTAGAAGATGAAAATTTTCCATCCCAAAGTTGTCATCTCTAATGCATCCCAGCCTATAATATGATGCCACAAGGTATCTAAATTTATCAAGAAAAATCCTCTTTAATTTGTATCATATCGTTATGGAAAACGTTAAGACTTTCTTCCTTCATTAAATATCAAATTTTACACATGACAAGTGAAATTCAAAATTAGACGGAAATAATAATCTCATCAAAGAAATAAATGTTTAAAATTTATTTTATATCATAAAATTAATGGGTTAAATGTAGTTCAACCTAATATGTAATTAATATAGGTTTTTTAGTATTATGATATAAGATAACTTCAAACAAATGTTTAAAATTTATTTTATATCATAAAACTAATGGGATAAATACTATTCAATCTAATATGTAATTAATATAGATCTTTTAGTATTATGATATAAGATAATTTTATGTCTCATATGATTATCTTATTATAGTATTACAATATATAATCCCTTCACCAAGAAGTAATTGTTGTCTTAGTCTAGTAAAATAACGTAGCTAATATCATTTTACTATTGTATGTGTGTGACTATTCATTTTGGTTTAATAGCAATTAAATGTTAAGAACGTATACATATATATGTGCATAACATGTGCTTAAAGATATTCATGTGCAATAAAGACTCAAATAGCTAGATGATAGATATATAATATTACATGTGCAATAAATATATAATATATTTTATGTTTTACAGTATATAACATATGATAATCTTAAATTTCATGTTTTTGTTTTGCCTCAATTTCGAATGCCTAAAAAGATAAAGCATATGGTACGTACTTAGCATTTGTATATGCAAAGTTATTAAATTCACAATTCTACCTATAATTGCTAGAGGATTAGTAAAATCGAAATGTGAAATTAAAAATAGAAATATAAGTTTTCACAATATATATGAAATAGATTTAGAAAACTATAGATATACTCATAGTAATTATTCAAACATCAAATATATGATAGAAATAAAAAAATAATAAATTAAGTTGTTTTTCATAAAAAAATTTTAATAATACATAATTTAATACGGGACAAACAAAGTCAAAAATAAACTTTTTCCATTATTCTTTTTAAAAAGCAATGAATTAAAGAGAACTAAACATTTTAATTCATTTTAAATTATTGATGGTATAAATTGAAGTGTACATTTTTCCTTTATAATGTTTGTTATTAGAGCTAAAACTTAGATGAAATTTATAAACATAAAATAATGGACTAAGAGGGAAAAAAAGAAAATAAATAAATAAAATAGGATAAGAAAAATGATATAATACCCTAATAGTTGATGAGTTGTAAAAGCTTAGTTGAACTTTTTTCCTTTTTTAGCCAATTTATCTCACATAGGTAGAATTATTAAACTCGATAAAAAAATAAAAGTTTCTATCAAGTTTATATGTAAATTAAGTTAAAAATATAAGTTTCTACATAAAAACGATTTCACAGATAAGTTAACTTAAAAAAATCGTCTAAAATTATAAACTCATAGAATCATATAGGTAGAATAACGATTTTGATAACTATTTGCATTTGTCTTATATACATAAAGATTTTTAATAGCTAATTTTTTAAAATATCCAAAGATGAACAATCATATATATACAATAGCAAAATGACATTAGTTGCACTCATTGAATATTTAGCTAAACTAAAACAAAACAATTATTTTATGGTGAAATGATCATATATCATAATACTATAATGTAAGAATAATACGAGATATAAAATTTTCTTATATCATAATACTAAGAAATCTATATTAATTACACATTAGGTTGAATTGCATTTACTCCATTAATTTTATGATATAAAATAAAATTTAAACATTTGTTTCTTTGATGAGATTGTTGTTTAAATATTATTTTTGTCTAATTTTGAATTTCCCATTCATTTATCAAATTTCATGTTTGATGCAGGAGAAAAAGTTCTAACATTTTCCATAATGATATGGAACGAAATAAAGAAGATTTTTTTGGGTAAATTAAGATACCATGTAGCATTATATTATAGGATTAGACATGGTGTTGGTTTAAATAATGGATTATAAGTTTAGCAAGCTTTAGCTAAAATATCTATTGTATTTGTCAAATTATATTATATTTATTTGTAATATTGGACAGGCCAAGTCCATTATACCCTATATATATTGAAATATGGGTTACCTCAACTTGAAACATATAATATAACATACAAAACATACATGTGTGGCGAGTTTCCCGATGGGTATAAAGGTCATACCTAGTGGCCACTCTTGTGACTACATGCTTCAAGCATTCGAAATCGGAGGCAGAACCGAAACTTGAACCTACTTGACACGTTTAATGCCGATCTTAGAATCCACTTTACTTTACATGGTCTAGATCTTGGATCGAATAGAATTCATTGCTGACTCTTGCTAAATACTCCTATTGAGCTTGCTGCTGTGCTATCTTGCATTCAGTAAGTTTTTATTGCAAAAATGTTTGAAGGCAGTCTCACAAATGTTCATTTCCTAATCGTTGTGTTAGCTTTACAAATTAGTATGTATTAAGTTATACGAACTCTTATAATACAAACACAGGCCTACAAATACTGATGGGAAACCCAAAAATTTGGACGCCTTCGTTCGATTTATTCCATTAAATACAATTTAATGTAGTTCTATAATTATTAATCTCAGAAAGTGTAATGATTACATATTATATATATGCTTTCAGAGAACAGAAGTGTAACTTAATTATTCATTTCTTGCCAAAGCGGTTCTGCTAAACGTAAAAGTTCATTATAAAATTGATGTACCAGATAGGAAAATGATAATAAAAGGAAGTTTCAATAAGGAAATTTATGGCTCAATGATGTGGTAAGTTTTCTATTATTTGTTCTTATTTTAAACATTAAAGAGGAGTTTTGCAAAATTGAAAAAAAAAAAAGGAAAAAATTGAATTCAATCAATATCCTTTTAATCAAATGCATCCGCATCTTTTCTCTTTTTTTTTTTTTTTTTTTTGGATTGCTAGGTGATTAAAGAGCTCTGGAGGAGCATTCAATGGGAGGACTTGGCGCTCTGCAATAATGTAGAAGAGTTCGTGGCATGGATCAGGAGGAATGCTTATGTCCGCTAACCAAATAGGAACCTTAGGGAATGTCCAAAAAATGTCACTTTCCTTTTCATGTTGCATGGAATTTGGAGGCGTCGAAATGAGAGGATTTTTAACGTTGAACTGTTGATCGGGGTTGGATTGGGCTAGCGTGGAAGAAAGCCCATGAGTGGTGAGCGATTAATAAGAGAAGAAAGATAGCCGGTCAGGAAGCTTTGAAGACTAGTTCATGGACAAAGCCACCAATGGGACATATTAAAATAAACTGTGACGCAGCATTAGATTGGAAGGGGGAAAAGGGGGCTATCTCGGTTATCGGACGAGACCAGGATGGGAAGGTTGTAACAGGAAGGTGGAGGAAAAGAAAGGGATTGACTTCGTTGGAGGCAGAGTTAGCTGGTATTTTAGATGGACTAAGGTTAGCTTGTGAGAATGGTCGGAAGGATATTATTCTTGAATCAGACTGTTCCACTGCCATGAACCTTATCGAACGGATACATCAATTATGGAATTTGGACTCTTTTATTGTTAAGCAATGTTTGCCCTTACTTAGTCACTTTGATTCGATCTCTTTCTGTAGGATGAGTGTGAAGAAAATCAAGTTAAGGATATGAAGGCCAAGCAAGGCTTAGAAGGATACATAGATGCTAACTTTGCTTGTGATTTTCCTCTTTCTCTTTTAGACTAATATTATTTTGGACTCCGGGCATGACCGGAGTGTAGTTTTGTCTTGAGCGTATGATGAACTATCTTAGTGACCCTAGCTAAGAGTCCTGTGTTTTGAATGTTGTGGACATTTTCAAGTTAATATTATGCTTTAATTTACCACCCCACACCCACCCACCCAACAACAAAAAAAAAAGCTTCCGCATACGTATCATTATTGTCCTAACATATTTATATATTTATATAAGAATGTTGGAGTTCCAACAATTGTTTTTATTTTTTATTTTTTCCAACTCCAAAAAGTGTTTTCACCTCAACAATTCTTGACGTTCAAGCTTGTAAACATATGATGGCATTTCTCCATAAACAAGTACATATATATGAGGTAACTGTGAAACCTTGCCATCGAAAGAAGTAATTACGTGAGGTAATGTGTGCTTTCTTCCTAACTTGAATCTATAAATCCAAGTCCTCCAACCAATCCCAAATTAATTGGCCAATGTAAAAGCAAACCCCAAAATCAATTAAGGTTTCATCTCTCAAAGAAAAGATAATAAGTATATAATTTAGTAGTAAAATCGTTTGACTAACATCCAATTCAATTCTCAACCTCCTAAAACTTCTATTCAATTTATTTAGCACTTATGGTATACCACATTACGTTCATCGAACTACTTGAGCAAAATTAATCAACTCGAAATAAGATAAATTTCAAAAGAAAGTTTAAACTACTATGACACTTTCTCATAAGGATATGTTTCTCATAATTTATATCTTATTAAAATACATATGTTTATCGCCTTAGGATTTTAGCCAAGTAGAGTAGTTGGATTACTATGCCTTGAAAAGAAAGCCATAAGCCAGCAAGGTAAAGGATTTTGGGCATGAGGAACCCTAAGAGCCAAGCTAAAGTTATCTCCACGATAAATAAAAGTAAATAGAATAATTAGGAGTCATCTCGCGAGGTTATTATGATAATTAAGTCAATATTAAGCAGAGGAGGGAATGGGAGTTGATTTTAATAGATAGTGCTTTCATTTATGTATGCTTATGTTACCTTTAAGAAAAGGATTGGAGCATTTATAATAGCATCCCAAGCTCCAATTAACTGTAGTTTACAACTTGGATATCTTGTCCCAAATTTTGAAGGATCAATATTGATAAGATCTTCCTATGTATTTAGGGTGCGATTGTTTTGACCTTATGCTTATCTATGATTAACATTTCAAGGACACAACATAATTAGACCATGTTGGCTTTTGGGGGAAAGCACCCAAATGTCATGATGCATTTCATGCATTATGGGTGCCATGAGGACAGACACATGGGCTCCCATTATGGAACATGTGAATGTTACTAAGTTATTCCATAGGGTTAGCTCGAGAGAGGTTTGCTTAGGCATTGGGAAGCTTGGCTAAAGGGTGAGGGAACTTAGTTTGAGCATGAGCAAGCATGATTTGTGAGTTGAGGAGGTTGGCCTGGGCTTATGGACCTAAACACAAAATTGACCATAAAAAATATCATATTTGAATCTAATTACATAATAGGCATGACCTAGGTTCTTGTTTGCATCTTACTAAAATTTGGTATTTAAGAATTTATTTTTGTACTTTTATATATAACTTATTTAGTCAAATACTTGAATATACATGATGAATATATAGCACTATAATAGAAAAATTATTTCGAAGTCAAACAAAACCATAATATAAATATTACTCCATCGCCCATAATTTAGTATTTAGCAAGAAAGAAATAACTCCTTAATTACTTACAATTAATTTAAAAGGAGTTATGTTAACGAATACAGTAGATAGGATGATAATTAGACTCGCACTAGTAAGGGCATATTTTACCCTTCGTTACTCGTAGTAGGTTAAAGGTATACTTTTCAAAGAAACCGGAGGGCATACATGAAGCCGTGAATTTGACATGTTACCATCCTCAAGAACAACGAAAAAGTAAATAAATAAAAATAAAATGGTTACCTAATGTTTCTTGGGAGGTTGTGCGACCCTCCCTAGCAAGTGCTGACCGTTGGAGGGGAAAGGTTACCTAATGTTCTCTTTTCTGGATTTGTTATTTCTATAAAATTTCATGATTTAATTTGATTAAATATATATAGTTAGTATGAGCAAATAAGGAGGTTATATGTGTCAATTTCGCTGGAATATCTAACAGAATTAACATAGAGACTCCAACTGAAAATTTTTAAGATGCTGATGATTCAAATAAGGGGGGAAAAAAAGAGTAAGTAAAGAACTTAAACAGATAAGCTATCAGTCATTGGGGATCATTTTCATACTTTTTCTAAATTGATAATATACTGAAATTTTATTTGTCAACACACATCCTCCAACTACCATTCTTCTAGTTACTAATGATACAGCACATCATAATGACTTGGAGACTCATTTGTTTTTTCCTATTTTATTTGCTTTTAAAAAGCAAAGTCTAACCAGTAGAGCCTTCCATGTAGAATGAGAATAGCGAAATCTCTAGCGTTTATCCTATCTTAAAGTAAGACCCTAAAATAAGCGATAATTTATGACTATGTTGGTCATTAGAGAAAATCCAGATTGATAAGCGTGGACATACTTATTTTTAATATACATATACATACATACATACATACATATATATATATAGAAAAACGAGTTGGTTCATTTTGTAATCGGATGACATATTATCTATATTTCCATAAGTTTAGAATCTTCATTTTACGAGTACCTGACTCCGGCAAATGGTAAAAGAAAGAAAGAAAGAAAAAAATGAAGTAAAAAATAATAACAATAAAACCAAGCGTGTCCATGTCCATACACTTCACATGTCCAATGTCATCATAATTAATTGTTTAAATGCTTACTTTTCTCTTTTGATTAGCAATAATTGGCATAAATAAAAGATTAAAATTTGGAATTTTTATTTGATACAATTAATAATTTGCTGATTATGATAAGCTACTTGGTCTTACTATATTTCTCATGCACGTAATTGAACTTTCAGCTTTTTCCGCATGTTTTCTTTGAAACTAGCGCATGACAATCAAAATGCACGAATGAGACGACAGACAGTGAAGACATGGTCGGTAAGAGAAGAAGAAACGGCAAGTAATAGAAATAGAAGAGTGCAATTGGGTGGGCATGTCTTTTTCTGTTTAGTGAAATAAAAGCAAGTACTGGAGAGATTGTGATGCGGCCATGTGAAATGTGTGGAATGGGATGGCTACTTCTTCAAGCATTTTGGATGCTTACGGGGCACAAGGGAAACTACAAGTTGTAACTAGGAGTGATGACCAATGTGTGACAGGAAATTTACCTCATGTAATGAAAGCTGAGGCCGTCTCTTGGGTGTAGGGACAACATGGTTTCGACCAATGGCTTCATCATGTGTAGTCCATATGATCTGACTTCACTAATACTAATACATGAATTGAAATGTAATATAAATATTAATAAAAAAATTAATAAGTAAAATTATAATTAATATTTTTTAAAAAAATATGCTCCTTCATTATTATATATCATATTTTTATTGATACTTATATACTGTTTATTAATATATTAGTACAGTTGTTTTATTTATTTTTCTCATTGTTGGTCATATGGCATAACTTGAAAACATAACACCCCCAAAGGATTTGGGATTACCATTTTAACCTTTGTTAGGGGATTCCATCTACAAACGCAAAGTTTGTGGTTGACTAATATTGCTCATCATCACTTAACCATTAACAAGAAATCTTTTGACATGGATCTTGTGTCAAAATTCTTGCATTAAGTGGCCGAAGTTTCCATCTGTTGTCTATTTTATATTGTATTCAATGTTCCATTACTCAATTTGAAATGAATTTTTCTGCAATTGTAATATTAGATTAGTTAGCTCTAAATTAATAACATTAATTAAATAGACTAAAGTCCGTTGGAAGATGTCAAACTGGACAAATAAATCCCTCGTGCTATTTCTTTTCTTCTTCTTTTTTTTAATCTTCATCACATTTATTACTAGATTATGATAGTTTCAATAATGATAAAATAATATGACAATGCCATCAAGACAACATAACAAACTAGCTATTACATCATGATTTTGTTTAATAGCCATTGCTAAAGATACCAACTGTTATATCTTTATTTGGAACTCTAACAGTTGTAACAAATCAAAGAAGAAAGTTATAGGCTTAAACAAAAGATGAGAGGAAAGAAGCCCCTACACTTAAGATTGCGAGAAACACGAGGGTTATCTGAAAAACTTACTAAGAACACCCAATGGATCCATTATGGGATCTTTTATACCAAATGATGACTACAAAGGAGACCGGGGTTATTGTTATTGGAGAGGAGTTAGCTATTGTGCCCGTAGATAGAGGCCTATGAATTTGTTTATGTAAGAATGATAGAAATTAACAAGCATAACATCATTGGTAAGCGAATGATTCTATCATACAAGGTATCTATCTAGATCCTACTCCATCAGATAAATTCTAAATAAGTTTCGGATAGGTAAAAAGAATCATAGAATAGGTTTCTAATAACAATTTCTCGAAACTTACTTCCATAATATGGAGCACAAGTACAATGTTAGGGTATCTTATACTTGCCTTATAATCTGTACTCTATAACATACAAGGTAAAATTTTAAAATCTTATATCTACCTTATAATAATAATTGAATAATACTAATAAATAAAAAAATTAATATTATTGCATCTTCTTAACCTTATAAAAAAATAACAATAAAACCTCATCCTGTAATAAAACCTTAAGACTACACTCTCTTTTGTCTACTATTTTCTCCCTATCTTTTCTTCTTCGTCTTTTTTATTTTTTTGGTAAAACCTTTTCTCTCTCTTTTGCTATCTTATTTTTAGGTTGTTTCTTTCCTCTTTACTAATCCTAATATAATAAGATATTAAAAATACCTTAGTTCTTAACTTATTATCCAATATATTTTATTAAAGTTACTCAACACATGATTTTTCTATTTTATATATAACAATTTTATGTTTTCATAAAAATTTTATTTTGATAATTAAAAAAAAGATAAAAAATAATTTAACATGACTCAATTAAGAGTTGAACATTTTCAATTGTAAAAATATTCTCTATTCTACCTACCAATGTTTCATATTTTTATAATTAAATATGTTGCAAATATAAAAACTTTTTAAATTATCACTATTTGGTTGATTAATGTATTCACAAGTTCGATATTAATTATTTTTTACATGATATTTCGAAAGAAGATAAAGTTTAAAAAAAAAAAATAAAAGTTCTATAAGGTACCTAATTTATAAGACACAAGATCTAGGGTGGTTCTAAGGTACTGTAAGATAGGTTCTAAGAATAAAAAGTTTTGGAACTTGTATCTATAAGGTATTGTACAAATGAAGTATCATACACAACCTATATTGTATCCATTCACCTTGAATTCCAATAGAATGAAAAACTATCAAATAATCATATATATGAGGATCTAAAAAACTCGATCCATAATGGATATGTCATTTTTCCAATCAATGGTTGAAAACAACCTTTTATAAACAGTGGCATGAACTAATTAGGATTACAATATATGAAGTAATTGGATCATTAGATACGAAGGAAGAAGCTAAACAGAAGCGGCCTGAGTTAGAGTTAGTAGAGGTCAAAAGCTAACCTAAAGGCACTCAAGGGCTATTAGAAGTAATCAAAAGACACCAGTTCAGAAGTGCAATTAGATTTTAAGATTGGCTATAGGGTCAACTTAAAAAGTCCATAACTTTTTGTATATAAATAGTTACGAAATCCACAATTTATCAACCAAGACTAATTTGCGTCTACTTTGTCCTAGAATAAACAGCTTTGCCATTTGATATCATAGAGGAAGTTAAATTTGCACATTTTGTTGGAATACTAAGCTGTGAAAAATTTTATGTTAACTTAGTGATAAATTGTCGATGTATGTCTTTTTATCTTTACTTTATATTACATTCATGTGTATATTTTGTATACTTTTTATAGAAAAATATACAGATTTGACAAATATATATTTTAAATATGGAAATGAGATGATCAGCCCGATCCATGAAGCCAAGTTCGATCCAACAAATAAGGTCCACTCAAGGAGCACACGTTGAAGAACCCATCACCAAAGTAAAAGCCGTCCACATGCATATTCAAGTCCAATGTATCAGATGCTTTCCATGGAACGTAACTATTATTGGTTCGTGCAGAAGCTTAATCGAGAGCATAAGCACCCATGCAGTTGAAAAGCCACTCGTCCAGCATTTGTAAGTTGCCAAGCAATTGTAAGCCCAACGCCAATTACAAATCAGCCCAATACGCAAGGTCCAGCCACGTTTTCAATTGGAAGCAGCTACGCTTGTCCAATTTCAAAGAATGCCACGGTCCGAGAAATAACCAGAGGCTCACCCATCCATGTAAATTTCCAAGATTCCACACATCATCTGGCCTTGAGCAATTGTTTAGGAAAGGATATCTTAAGAAAAGGTAAGTGGAGATATTTAGGACAAGATGAGCAAATTCAAAAGATATGTTCGTATCGTCAACTCAAACAAAGTGGCTGCTCTTTTGGAATCATAAATATACGAGCCGCCGTTACAGAGAGAGAGAGAGAGAGAGAGAAAGAGAGAGGAGATTTTAAGCTTTATTCTGTTTCGTCGTGTAATTTATTTGCAGAGTCTTAGTTGTATAGATGAAGGGCAGAAGAAAATCAAGAAAGATGGAATTAGAAAACGGAATTGTGCTTTAAAATTTATTTCATTTTTTCTATTCCTTTTTCTTGGAATTTATTATCATGTGTATTGAATTGTTTTTACAATTTCTTTGAACTAAATTTGTTATTATAGGATTTTGACATTGCTTTATGATACAATTGATGTATAATTTCGCTATCTATTAGTGTTTAATTAAATATGATTTTTACTTAGAACATTTTAATGAATCATTTGTTGTTTAGCCAATAATATATTTGTAAATAAAATTTAAAAAAGTCGAAAGAGAATAGAAAATTCGTATGAAAACAGACTAAAATTAATCAGTTGTTCACATGGACATGTTATCTTAAGAATTCTACTAGTAGAGATTTAGATCAATTGGGCCTTTGATAATGTGTGGATGGGTGCACAAAATAGACAAGCGTAAGTGGAACAGGTGAGGGGTTATTCGATAAGACCACTTTAGTACTTAAGTCAGATAGTGTAAAAGGTGAATGAGGTAAAGTAATAGCAAGATGACAATAGTTTGTATGCAAATGTCCTTGTCAAAGGAAGTTACTTGGTATTTATAATGGGGGAGGATGATATAATTATGGAAGTGTATCATAATATTCAAGAAGTGTATCGCTCTATTAAGGTAGATCTCGAGATAAGTAGGGACAAGGTAGAGATAGTTGGCTTTCCTACTTTGTAGATCGTATCTTTAACTAGCAAGCTTCTATCTCTATGTAAGCATTCTAAACAGGTTTGCAAACTTGTATAAGGCTGGGTAAACTTCTCACTAAGGAAGTCTAGGCTCTAATTGCAAGATTGTCAAGTTGTGATAGTTCAAGTTGTCGAGGAGAGCTTGGTCAAAGGTTTAGATAAACTAGTGTTAGCCTACTAATCTAGCTTAGTTAGTCCTCTTTTTGTAGGTCATTCATCTTTGTCACCTTGGTTGTTAATGTATTCCTTGAGCTATCTATGTTGGATGACATCTTTGAGGGCATTCTTTAATCAGACACACTCGTTTATATTGTATCCACTATCTTTATGGAACTTGCAATACTTGTTTAAGCTCTTACACGAGGGACCTCCTTTCATCTTCATGAGCAAGATGCCTTTATTTTTGAACTCTAGGAATATCTAGACCTATGGTTAGTTCATGGGCATGTGGTCTATGGAGGAGGGAATGGTGTATCTATCTCATTTTCTATTATTCACTTCACAAGACAATCCCTTTTTGTTGATAGAAAGCTGATCTTTGATTGAACCTTGGTCCTTATCATGTCTCTTGTCTAACCTCCCTTTGTCAAACTCCTCTTGAGCCTTAATGTTACCTTTCCACAATGGCAAATTTAGGTATCCTTTAACGAAATGTTTCAAAGTTCTCTAGCTTCTTTTAGAATAAGGATAAGAAGTAACCAAAGTTCTTTACACTATTAATTGCAGCATATAAAGTTATACTCATGTCAACAGTGGGAATCTCAAGCATAGCTTTGGTGAAGTGAAGAGATAATCCTTAATTGACTTGTCATGATGCTACTTGATGAGTTTTAGAGTAAATGAGTCCATTACTATATCTTACTTGCTAGGAAGTGTTAGTGGAACCAGTAGCTCAACTCTTGAAAGCTGGGGATAGAGTTTGATTTCAAGTTATTAAATTAAGTTTAAGCTGCCTTCTTAAGAGTACCTAGAAAAACTTTGCAAGTGATAACATCGCTGTAGCTATGCAACCTAATTTGGGACTTAAAGTAATTGAGATAATCATTCGAGTCAACTATTCAATGAAAGAATTCCATCATAGTATTCCATATTTGGGATCTACATTTATGGAGGTAATACTTCGTCTTAGATCTCCTACATGATTGGAGATCATTTGAACTAGCTTAAGGGATCATTTCTCATAGATTCCTTTAAGTTAGAGAGCATCCTAATAAAGTCCTCAAACTCATCAACTTTCTTTTCAACTAAGGAACTACAATGAACTTTGGATACTTCAAGTTAATTGCTCTTGGCTGTGGCTTGACAACAAGAAGTAGTAGGTAATTGTGTTGAATAATAACAGATTGTTGTTCTCAATTTAAGGTCGTAGCAACAATGATGTTGAGTGGATGGAAACATTTTCAGTACCTTAATCTACTACTGTTAAGGTGTTCCACTATTGCTCTAACTCATGAACACATGTATAGAGCTATGCATTTTCTTTTTTAAAGGTATTATGAACATCTACTCTAGGTGTACATTATTGTTTTGGTCTCCCTATGGCCTCAATGGTGACTATGTTAAAGGTAGGAAGGTAGATTGCCAGGCTATAGATTAAGCATTTGCTTAAATTGGTTGGTGTTTTAAGATTAGGTACTACAAGACTTCCTGGCCATTGTAGTTATGAATTGTGTTTGGCTTAAACATAAGGCGCCAAATTTTGTTAAAGATCCTCACTTGGTGGTTTAAGACCTACACAAGGGAAAGACAAAGCTACAAGGGTGCCAAAGTTGGTTCTATCGTAACTATTTCAATACTTAAATCAAAAACTTAGAGGATTAAGGTAACAAGAGGAAGAAAGAATGTTTAGAGTAATAAGGCTTTGACCCTTTATGAAGGAGGATTGGCATTATTGTACTTATAAGACGGTGGTCATGTTAGATAAAGAATGTATTAATCTCCTAAGATCTCCTCTTTGACCTCCAAATTTAGTGGAAAGTATCATGGAGAGTTAATGCCATTTGTCTTTCCTTACATATTAAGCTCTTCTCTCTTGTCTTCACATAAACCCTAAGCTAAACTAGGTTGACCTAGGCCTAGGCTGGCTAACTTGAGCTTATGTTGGACAACATGGCCTAAAGGCCTAAGTCTTTGCAGCTCATCAACACCAATCTAATTGGCTTGGGCTTGAAAGTGCGCATCCAACATAGCACACAACATCTTCTAATCTTACTTTTTATATTCTCTTCTACAGTGACAAAATACTCAATATCACATTAGTATATATTTAATATGTTTTGTTATCAATAAAACCAAATTAAGTAACTTAACATCGTATACACTATAGAATTTGTCAAAATTTTTCTTATATTTTTATGATATGGAATATTTTTAGGTAAATCATCTAACCATTTATCAATTTTACTATGTATTTATACTTAATTTTGGTCCAACTCGAGGTCCAATTCCAATAGAGGTCCCCTTAAGCCCACCAACGATTGAACGACTCTGGTGAGGTCAAAGCGAGCACTAACCTTACATAAGAGCATGCTAAGGACCTAATCTATAAGCACTCAATCTCTAAGCACTCAACTCCTGAGTGTACAACTGGTCACCTTGGTAAGCTTAGGCAATGAAAGTCCTCTCCTTCTTAAACCTCAAGCACACCTTGTAAGCACCCCCCTACCTTAGCAAGCTTTCCCTCAAAATTTGGCCCATAGCTTGCAATTTACCTAGGAAATCTCCTTTTCCTCTTTGGGAATACTTGTCTTTAGTTGCTACTCCTCTAATTGGCTTATTAATTATGACTTAACATCCATAGCACGACCGGTAGACTCAACATGCTTTGAGAATGTCAAAGCACTAAATTATAAACATAGTTGTTAGCGTAGTCATGACTAACCAACTCCTAAAACCACCCTATTAGCTCCCCAGTGCACATCCCTTACCAATAGCAAATATGGACAAACCTTAAGCTAATACGTGTCTTAAGTAGTTATTCTCCTTTCACTATAAATAGTGCAAGGAGACAATAGGTAAAAATATCTACACCCTTAATAATTTTCATGACTCTCACAAAAACTTATTTGAGCACCTTCTATAAGGACCAGAGTGTTTGAGCAACCCCTTAGTCCCCTTTCTCTTTTTCCTCCATGCTAACTTAAGCGTTAAAGGGCCCTCATAGACATACCCATAAGGGGCTTTTTGTATGTAAGTTTGGAGTAAGGAGTTCGACCCAATCTAAAGCCCATTATTCTCTCAATTTGAAGAACTAAAGCCTGATTCCCTCTCTCATTCATAGTTGATTCATCTATAATCAACATTTTGCTGCCCACCATTTTAGGCTACTTAACCTAAGATGGCTAAAAAACAAAAACAACAATCCACAAGCTTTAGTGATAGGTGACACTAATAAGTCACAAGTGGGTGATGGTAATAGATTGCCCCCATTGCAACATTCACCAACATCCCTTGCCCTAGGAACACAAGCTTATGAAATTTAGCAACTTAGGATAATTGTCTTATAAGTACTAGAAGACAATCGTAAGACTTAAGAGTCTAATGCCATGCTCTACAAGGATGCAACCTTGCTAAGAAAAGCATCCTAGAAAAGTACAAACAAGGAAGTAATAGTTAGCTCATCCTTACAGCTTAACAAAATCATTGACCCATAAACTTCACATCTAACGCATTCATGCAACTAGGTTCAGTACGACCTGTAGGCCCCTAAAGACCTACATAATTGGCTAAACTAATCGAACCAAAATGCAAATGTAGGGCGAGCTTCTGTAACAAGTAGATTAAGCCGAATCTTATCTCCAAGGTGATAACGAAAGGCATTTGAGGACATGAATGTCTAAGAACTCAATAAGCACATGCATTGTGCATCTAGTGAAAGTTAAGTTATCAACTTGAGAATCACGCTTGACAATAGCAAAAAGCTTGTCTACATTGCTCATTCTGGAGGAAACTTTGCCTTAAAGTGTGAAGCTTCTCACCTTAATACATACATACAATGGGGTAGGTGACCCAAATGACTACCTAGTCTACCTTTGTACCATGATGAGCCTCCATAACTTTTCCGACACCATCATGCATAAGGAAGGCTTTCCATAGCATATTGGCAAAACTAGCCTTGCTATGGTTTAACACCCTAGTTGATGGCTCCATCACATCCTTCGATGACTTGATGAGCAAATTCTAATAGCACTTCCTTAGCTTTAAAGTCCTACGCAAAGACTCCTCGATACTTTATAACATGAGACAACACCCCAACGAGTCCTAACACATATACCTAGAACGCTTTAATTGTGCAAAGCTTTAAGTCCACAAGCTTGACATAAGAACAACACTCTACTCTTTGATTGTAAGGATTAACCCCATCAAAATGCTCTTCAATGTAGTATTTGTCAACAAACTAGACTTGCTCAACAAGTTTATGAGAGTCACTGAGGAATATGTTGCTTAAGAAGATGCCATCAAAGTAAGATTTGAAGCTAACAACAACGTCAAGGCTTAATTAAAGATCTACTAAGCCGGAGAGCTACCAAGCAATCCTCGTCAAAAGAGCAAAGAGATAGATAAAAACAAAGAATCTTGGACTACCACTCATATACACCTCTCAACCGGCCCCCTTGGAGAGATCATATATGAGATCTAAGAGAAACTCCTTTGACCTCCTAATGTTAGAGAAACACCTAAGGTAGCTAACTCTAGCAAATACATTGACTACCATCACGTTTACTACCACAACACTAGCAAGTGTCACTACCTTTAGAACACGATTAAAGGCCTTGTTTGTAAAGGCCACATCAACCCTTGATCACCAATGGAAGGAATCGAATCCAGTAACTACCTAATGTCATTGAATTGAGTAGCAATAACAACAACTTCAATGGCAACACCAAAACCAACAAAGAGAAGACATCACTAATGATCAAAATTGTCATGGTAGATAAGGATAGGTGAATTCCATCTTCGGAGGTCCTAGCATCATAGGCAACTTAGCCTTTACCTCCACCAAGCACAAAGTGTCCCTAATCAACATTAAGAAGAGATAGACACCACCATCACCTCCACCTCAAACGATGAGGAAGGCGTTGACTATCTACATAGTGATGCTTTAGTTATCAATGCCAAGATTGACTACTTTGTCATACCAAAAAAATTCATCGATAGTGGCATCTCGGCTGATATTTTGTTTTACCATGCATATGAACAAATGTAGGACAATCTCGATGAACCTCTCTAACCATACAAGCATAGCCTTATAGGTTTCAAAGGCAGCAAACTTGTACTAGCCAAAGGACTTATCACTTTGTCTATTCAACTAGGCAACGGTCTACACATTACCATACAATTCATTGATTTCGTCGTCATTGACCATTAGTTGTCATATAGCGTTATATTAGGGCAACTGAGCATAATGAAGTTCGACGTGCTAATTAGCCAACAATACCTAAAACCTAAGTTCATGACGCCAACGGGAGTAGGAGAAGTTTGAGGAGACCAAAATCTGTCTAGGTCCCTTTACCTCAAGGCTTAGACTCAAGACAATGTCATGAACATTGAGTCCACTATTAAACGAAGCACAACTCTTCGACGAGAGCTGGCTGAGAAGATAAAAGAAATCAAGCTCGAAGGCACTTTAATAATGATCACTTGAATCAGGACAACTTTACCCAAAGATGAAAAGACAGAGCTCGTTTATTTACTCCACCAAATTATAGATGTCATCGCATCTGCAACTAAAGGAATGTTTGGGATAATCAACATCCTTGAAACAACCCACCACCTTAATGTTGATCCCAACACACAACCAATTAAGTAGAAGAAGCAATAATTCATGCCAAAGTGTTAAGCAGCGCTTGAGTAAGGAGTCCAACAATTACTACAAGCTAGATTTAGAAGATAAGAGAAATATGCTACATGACTCACTAATATAGTCATCATAAAAAAGGCCAATGGAAAGTGGCAAATGTGCATCTATTACATCAACTTAAACAAGGCCTACCCTACAGACTGTTTCCCTCTTCCCCACATCGACCATCTTGTCTACTCTACCTCAGGACATGCTCTCCTCAATTTCATGGATGCTTACTCGAGTTACTACCAAATCCCAATGACACCAAAAGATAAGGTTCATACCTTGTTCATCACAGACTTCAACACTTACTATTACAAAGTCATGCCCTTTGGTCTAAAGAACATAGGAGTGACATACCAGAGGTTAGTCACTACTATTTTTAAGCCATAGATCAAGAGAAGCATTAAAGTATATGTAGATGACATTCAATACTCTTCGCTACTATTGGATGAAGCTCAACCCCCAAAAATACATTTTTTAGGTCACGTTAGGAAAATTCCTCAGCTTCATGGTCACTGAACAAGGAATCAAGTCTAACCCAAACAAGATCTAAGTAGTTTAGGACATGACAACCCTAAAAACAGTAAACGAGCTTCAATGAGGTACTCTACGTATTAAATTTTGGTTTTTCAATGAGTAATAACGAGGTGCTCATTGCCAAGCTGAAGATAACTAATGAGATTAAAGCTAAAAAAACTAGACATCTACTTAGACTTTATGTTGGTGGTCCAATAGGTAAAGGGAGAGTATGAGATTAAGGGGGAAACAATGATTAAATATCTATAGGTAGTCCATGGACTCTTCACAAAGTTCACCTCCTACAAGATAAATAAAATGCCCTAAGTGAAGAACTCAGAAGCCGACTAGCTTTCCAAGATGGCCTCATCCATTGCCCTCACGCAACACAATAGTGACAAACTATTCTTTATATAGTATCTCCTTGAATGAAGCATAAAAAGACAATAACAAGAGGTCCTTGAAGTCCAACCAACAGATCCTCAAACCTACTGGATGGACCCTATAATAGAGCACCTGAGAACTAGAGCATTGCCTAAAGATTGAACAGAAACAAAGAGGTTGGCTTATGCCTTTGCCAACTACACACTCGTTGACGATGTATTCTACCAACAAAGCCAGAGCTTGTCGTTCCTTAGGTGCCTCAAGCCCATGGAAGGTATGCATACTTTAGAAGAACTTTACACAGGAGTATATGGTAACTACATTTAATCCCAAGCCTCATGCATCTAAGCCCTACAATTAGGCTACTATTAGCCAACAATGAAAGAAGATGGCAAGGTCTTAGTCTAGATATGCCATAAGTGCTAGATGTATGCTCTGATCTCCCATGCACCGAGGTTTAATTTGCACTTTATGACCAGCCTATGGCCATTTACCCAATGAAGATTAGACATATACCTGTCTTTCTTAAAGGCACCCGAAGGTTGATAATTTAATTCGGTAGTGATTGACTATTTTAATAAGTAGGTAGAAGCCTAGACGATAACAACCATTATGGCTCGAGCTAAGAAGGTTTTGTTTTCACACACATCCTTTCTTGATTTGAAATCCCCCAAGCACTAATCACTGACAATGGTAAGTAGTTCAACAGTAACAAATTCTGAGAGTTATGTGACAAGTGCAACATGAGGCTTCCCTACACCTAGGTCGCTCGCCTATAAACAAATGGCCTGGTTGAGGTGATTAATAAAATCATCTTTGGTAGCCTAAAGAAAAGGGTAGAGCATGCTGAAGGGAAGTGTGTCAACAAGCTCCTTAACATACTTTAGGGGTATGATATGAGTCACACAACATCTACAAGAGAAATCCCATTCCACCTTACCTTCGAATTAGAAGCTATCTTTCCTATTAAGCTCTAACTACCTATAAGTATGGTTCAAAACTTCAATGTAAATATTGATCATATGGCCTTCTAAGCAAGCCTTGATACTATTAAAGAAGTATGTGATGCGAGCACGCTTGGTTAGAAGCTTACCAGTAGCGATTAGCCTAATACTATAACAAGAAGATAAAGCACAGTCTTCTACCTCAAAGACTTGGTGTGTAGAAAGCTAGAGGTCATCAGCTCTAGTAAAGGACAAGATAAACATGGCCCTAATTAGGACGACCCAATACATGTAAAAGAAGACATAAGCAAGGGGGCATGTAGACACCTCATATTTACCTCTTATAATATATTTTAAGAACAAAGGAAAAGGGTCCTAATTAAAAAATACAAAAATTTAGAAAAAAAAACATTAAAAAATGTATAAAAATAAAAAAGAGGAAAATATAATTTTTTTTAAAGGAAAATAGAAGTTTTGGGTTAATCTTAGAAAATTTTTAGAATCAAAGCATATGTAAGCAATCTAAAGGTTTTAAGCTCCTTTGAAATTTTATTTTATCTATTTTTTTCCCTCTTAGGTTTAAATTAATTTTAGATATGGGTTTGCATTTGAAAAGTTTTAGTATAGTTTTTTTATTTATCTTTTTTTAAATAAAAAACATAGGGGTTAGACCAAGTGTAAGACTTGGTCCATGTTAGTAGCCAACATGGCCAAAGGCCATAAATGTGGAGTAAAGCCTACATACGCAAGCATAAAAGAGCACCTATTCTTTTTTGTTAAGCCACACACGTACAATGGACACATGGGTTGGGATGCATGGCACATGCCTAACACATGACCATATGCTTAGTTCTCCATTACTTGCATGAAATTTGTAGGAGGAAGCAAAAAAAAAAAAAAAAAAAAAAAAAGAAAGAAAGAAAGGGAAGAACTCATGCTACCATGCCTTTTTTTTACCTAATTAAACTAATTTCTTGAGAAAATTTCATCAAATTGAATGTAGAAATTCAAAGAATACTTGGGATACTTTGCATCAAGCATAAAAACTTATCTACATTTGTTCATTAAAAGGATCAAAATCAGTTTGAAAATTTAGAAAAAAAAAAGCCTAAAAATACAGACTTCTCATTCATGGCCAATTTGGCCATTGATGATCCTTGCTAAGTTAATCTAAGTTTTTGTCAATATAAATAGAGGTTTAGGGAGTGCATTCTATCATCAACTCTCATTAATGCACTCAAGAATACACATAACACTTTCTCTCTCTCTAGCATAACTTCTCCTTCTCTTTAGCATAACTTCTCCTTCTCTCTCTAAGATTGCATGCTATATAGTCATTATAGAAGGTGATTATTACCACCAATAGACTCCCCAACACATTAGCACTCTATCTCAACCACCCTTATCCTCAGTCATAGCCTTTAGTGTCTTGGCCACCAAGGGTTTCACGAAGCCCTAAACCCAACCATGTAGCCATTGCTCAAAACACTACTTTGAGCTATAACCACTTGAAAACAATCACATGGTTAGACTCATTATGTCCCATAACTTAGGACTCAACTGATCTTCGAAGCCCGATAGCCCCTAGCAACCGTAACTCGCAACCACCTCCAACTATTACTTCGGAACACCACTAAATGGCTACCATTAGCCAAGGCACCGCTCTTAGACCCCATGTCCCTAATTAAAAACACATGAAAACACTGTTTCCACTTTGAAATTCTATTTAGAAACTATGGCACAAAGTCTCCATTACCATTACTTCTTCTTTCTCTTGGTGATCTGATTTCCCTTATCCAAATTGATTAACCCAACCCATCTGCCCGAGGTCCAACTCGTGCTCTACACCCAATACCCTGGTTTAGGTCCTTCTTCCTTATTTTATTTTATTTTATTTTTCTCTTATGTTATATATAAAAGAAAACAAAAAAAAAAAACAAAACAAAGCATGAAGTAGATAATGATAAAAGGGTTTTCTTTTTTTGTTTCTCGTTTAAATTTCGTAATTTTTTTTCTTCTTTTATTTATTTATTCATTTTTCTCTCTCTCTCTTCAAATAAATAAATAATAAATGAATAAATATGAATTACTTTGGTACTTAGTTTATTTCTTATAAAACAAACAAAAGAGATAAGCTTTTTTTTTTTTTTTTAGGAAGAATAAAATTTAGGACCCCTTTAGAATTTTCTTAAATAAAAACTAAATGGATAAAAAATTAAACTCGACCACTTTCAAAGTTAAAATTAACCAACAAATCTAATGTTTTACAAAACAAACAAACCATGGAAAGTTTGATCCAAAATCATAGGTATGTAGGCACTCGTAGAAAATTACAGGACAACTTAAAATAAGGAATTTCTTTTTATTTTACCTTCTATAAAAAGTTAGTTTTAACTTCTTAATTTCTTCTTTTTGTAAATGAAATTAATTTTCTTTCTTTCTTGTAAATTAAAATTATTCTTTCATGTAAAAAGGGTATTTTGAAAAAAATAAAAGTAAGTTCAGAAGGTTAGGGTGGTACCTGTTAGGGTTTAATAAGTTAACTCCTGGATAAAAAAACTCTAGTTTTCAAAAACTGTTTTAGAAATTGATTTTTTCATACACTATTTGCTAAGTTATAATTAATCCACTCAATTAGTTATGAGTTAACCCTTTTTCGAATCCGGTCGGACGGCAACTCCAAAACTTTTTAAAATCAAAAGAGAACTCAAGTTTTCCATAATTCTTAGTCAAGGGTTTATGTCGAATAAGTATAAGGCTTGATATAAACTAGATTAAGGAAAAATAAATGAAAAATTGAAATTTTCAAGCTCGATAGCTTAGTGACTCTACAAAAGGATTGTTAAGAGGACTAGCCACTTAAACCTTTTGAAATTAGAATTATTTGTCAAAAGACCCTTTAAATTTTGTATTTCTTTTCTATAAATATATTTTATTTGTATATATTTTTGTACTAACTCATGTAGGTACACGAAGGGCACGTTAGGGGGTTTTATTGCATCATATATGTATGTTAGATATGGTCAATACCTAGCCATCTTAGGACCTTAAGAGGGGGGTGGAGGGTATGCATTGTGTAAGTATTAGATGTTGTGGAGTAATCACCTTCCAAGGTATAAGCTTCAATGTGATTAATGAACCACTTCCTTAAAAGTATGTAAGGTCATAGAACTTAAGGAACTTTAGAACCTACCCTAATTGCATTCACAAGCCCTTTTCCAAAATTAACAAATAAACATGATGTGGCAAGACCAAAAAAAGAAGAAGAAATTTTAATTGTGAAGTTTCCTAATCTATTCCCTATAAATATTTTCTTTTCCTTGTAAAATATCGATGTAATTCCCATATAAATAGGATAGTTTTGATGCAATTTTCTTTTCATCTTTTTTTACAAAAAATGGTTAGTTTCTCTCTTACATTGGCCCTTTTCAAAGAAGTCCATATCCACGAGCCTTTGGAGCCTAGAGGAGTATTTGAGAAATGGTATTAGTTTTTCAACCCATCCCAATAAAGGATGATTTAAAATAAGATGATGCCTATCTTTTCACTACTTAAGATTCAAGGTAATGTCACCATGGTATGATCTTTGGTCTACTTTTAGGACCCTAAAAGTCAATCTTTTTATTTTGGCCCATGTCGATTGAGGCCTACTATTGAAGAATACTCCTATCTGTTAGGAGTCCCCTCTATTGGAAGCTAAGGGTATGTTTCAGATATCATAATTGGGCTTGCAAAGATTTTCAACAGACTCTTAGGCCTTCATGAATCTGAAATATGTAAAATATGGGCAAATCTCCATAGAAGAATTATTATAGTGGACAATCTCTTCACTTGGTTCGCGATCCCTTCCAGCTATAATTAGAAACTCTTTTGTATTAGCTTTGAAATTTAGTAGCAATATAAAGTCAACAGACTCCTTGGAAATGTTTTTTTGCTATAAGAATTTTTTTTTTACCCCTTTCTCATGACTTATAAACTATGTACATAAGCTTTATCCTTATATTCTACTACATATTTAGTTTTAAATAAGTCCTTTTCTCTTTCTCCAAAAGAAAAGTAGTTTTTCAAAAAAAAAAAAAAAAAATTAAGGAGTTGCTAACAAGTGTGGATTCTTACTAGGAGTAATGGCCAATAGTGGAAATAACAAGAAACCTTGATGACACTAACGCTGTAAAAGTAAGGTTTCATTTATTAGAGCAAACAGTGGCAAAAGTGACTGAACAAATGAACTTCATGTTTGATAGCACAACCTTGCTTAGAGTAACAACACCAGCAACTAAAGAGCATCAACATAGGAAGGAAACTATTGAATTCCCAAAAGTCAATCTAGTGTTAGATCTTGATTCTTTTGAGGACGATTCAAGACGAATCAACTCAAGACCCAGTCAAGATAGTATTAAAGAGTGGGAAAAGAAGTTGACCCAACAAATCAATGAGGATAAAGGCATTTAAGAGTCATGATGGATTTGAATAGGTTGGCATCATTGACTTTTCTGCATATGATATTAATGCTTATCTTGAAAAATTCAAAATATTAGAATTTGAGAAATATGATGGGACCAGATGCCCTAAGCTCCACATTAGGTAGTATCTACGCGTGATGGCTTGATACTTTAAAAATGAGCAGCTATTGGTTCAAACATTTTAGAATAGCCTCACTAGGATAGCTTTGTCTTGTTACGCCCAACTAGATTTAAGGTAAGTCAATACATGAGGCAAGTTAGCTCGAGCACTCTTTAAATATTACAAGTTCAATGTAGAGATAGCAACATCTATTTGGGACTTAAGTAACATAAGGAAAGATAGTAACGAGTCCTTCAAAGAATACGCTCAAAGATAAAGGGGCATGGCAGCTAAAGTCACTTCCCCTATATCGAAGAAGGAACTTATTGAAACATTTATCCAAATACTGAATGGGTCGTATTTTAATTGTCTCATGGGACAATCAACCACTAGCTTTTCAGCTATAGTTTCAATAAGCAGTTACATAGAGGAGGCAATAAGGGCAGGTAAATTGGCTGAACACCATATTATCTCAACAAGTCCCGAAATGGCTATAAATTCGGTGGACTTTGAAACAAAGACACTCATAAAGCATCTTACTCTAATCCCGATCCTAATAACTTAACTCCTTTATCAATTGAGAGAGGTAAGATTGCTAAGCCATGCACCTCCTTTACCCGAACACAAGCTATAAAGACTAGATCCTGGCTTACTGTATGAATATGAGATGTGGCCAATAGGTCGTCCTATAGAAAAATATTGGAAATTGAAGTACAAGATTCAAGACTTAATTGATACTAAGCTACTTCAAATAGACTTTACCAACCTTGATAGACTAAAGGTTAAGGTAAATGTTCCTTCGCAATATGCTGGGTCATGCATCAACATGATAAGAACATCTAAATGGAAGAAGGGTAGGAGTTTAAGTCAAAGGAAACTCGGTTACTTCGATAGAAACCAGAGAATGAGGGGTAATTATTAAGGAAAGTTCAAATACTTTGTAATGTCATAAGTTTTCCTAAATAAAAATTCTTTGTTTCTTAAATATGTTTGCTATTGTTGGGGCAAATAAATGCACATTTCTAGCATCTCATTTTGAAACTTTAGAATAAAAAGAGGTAAATCGAATCCCTAAACACTAACCTTAAACACTTGAGTATTAAGTGTCATCAATGTGAGGATTCGAACACAATCCTCAAAGGAGGTCTATCTTGAAATTGATACATTAATCAAAATGATGTTTGGCGTTCATTTCCCTATCCTAAAAAATATCCCTCATCAATTCTATTACGCTTTTTTTAGTGAAGTAGTTCAAAAATTAAACCCTATAAAAAACTACCTCACAATGGGGTAATTTGGAGAATAGGTTCATTAAAAAGAAGAAAAGACTAAAACTAATTTGTGCTTACTCTAGTCACCTCAATTCAACTATAATTATTACAATCGATAACTTATTTCCCTTAAGATGAAGAAGGGCTTTCATTCTGAACATTATACATAAACCACGTACATTATGAGTCATACACCAAAAAAGGGGATTTGTAATGAATCAAAGTGAAAAAAAAAGGAGAAGAAAGAAAAAAAAAAGGGGAGATGAAGAATGAAATGAATGAAGAAAAAAAAAGGGGCATGAAATGTATGCCTAAGAAAGAAATCTACAAAAATAAGGTAATCAAATCTAAAGTTTTGAAACCCAAAACTGATTAGGGGCATGTACCTCAAAAGGTTTATTTTGAGTAAGGCACATCTCTTGAAATAAAAACCCCCAAATCTGAAAGAGTAGGGGTAAAAACCATGACTCTCAAAATCCACTCCTCTTGTAAACAAAGGCCCATCCACCACTCTACCACTTCTTAAAAGCCTTTATGATTGAAGAAAATAATCTATCCTTGGTAAAAGTTACTTTTGAAACTAAGGCAAGCATAATTTTAGTTTTACCTATTGGGTTCTTCACTTTTAAACCCAAGTTAAAAAGTAATTCTTTCAAAATACTACTTTGTTAATATCCATTTTTTAAACCGAGGATCAAAAGCCTATTTTACATTGTAGTTTGAAAATAACCTAACAAATTGATTAGAGTGTATTACTTGCAAGATATGCTATACTTTTTGGAATTGTTATCAAGAGTGGAAATCTGAACCAAGAGAAGGTAAGAAAGCCCTCTTAAACTAAACTAATGAATTATAAGATGTCATTATCCCTGTGATCACCTCAAGTGATACCAAAAGATCTCTTGCCCTAAGTAACTAGAGAAAGGAGGACCCCCTTGAAGATAAGATTGTTAGGTGATTTAAGCAAAGTCAAGAAAAAGAGTAATTTGCTAAAGGCTTGCATACAAGAAGAACCCAAAACCGTTAGGAATTCTCCAAAAAAAAAAAAAAAACAGAGAGAGAAGAGAAAAGGACAAGTTTTTCTTTAAATCAATTCTAAACTAGTTTTTTTATCCAACCTTTTTGGTAATAGTGACTTATTTTGTCACTTTTAAGCATTCTATCTCAACAAGAGTCTTACCCTTGTTTTTAGATTTTCTTCTTGCCACTTGATCTTAGTGATCATTTTCATCAGTTTTAGGAGTTTTACCCAAATTCAAATAAAGGGACCTAATCCTTAGTATCTAATCCAAAATCTTTTTTTGTCAATTTAAGGGGGGCTAACCCCTAACAACTAGATCAAGTGACCACGATAACTTAGTCTCTCTCTTAAGTTGATCCTTGAGGTTAATTTTGTCAATTCCTAGAAAATTGTACAGTTTAGAAAGTTTTTTTCTTTTTTTAAGAAACCTGATTAAATTTTTCAGTAATCATCAATCCAATATAGTATTCAAGTTAAAGCTTATCAATCCAAAATTATGTGTAAATTAAAACCCATCAATCTAAGATAATGCTAAGCCCATCAATCCAAGACAGTACCATACCCATTAAATTGTAAGTTAAAGCCCATCAATTTAAGATGGTGCTATACCCATCAATCTAAGATAGTGCTCAAGTTAAAGCGCATCAATCCAAGATCATGACAAAGCTTTTGTCTATCAATCCAAGATGGTACTCACATTTGTGTTAAATTTGAAAAAAATTAAAAAATGGTGTTTCTTTGATCTTTGTAGTAAAGCTTTACTCAAACTTTATCACAAAGATGAGCAGTTATAGACACCCTAACTTTGCCCCTATAATATATTTTAAGAATAAAGGAAAAAGGTCCTAAATAAAAAATACAAAAAAATAAGAAAAAATAGAAAAGCACAAAAAATAATAAAAAATATATAAAAGTAAAAAAAATTAGGAAAATATAATTGTTTAAAAAGGAAAATAGAAGTCTTAGGTTAATCTTAGAAAATTTTTAGAATCAAAGTACATAGAGGCAATCTAGTGGTTTTGAGCTCTTTTGAAATTTTATTTTATCTATTCTTTTTCTTTCTTAGGCTTAAATTAATTTTGGAATTGGGTGTGCATTTGAAAAGTTTTAGTATAATTTTTTTTTAATTTATTGTTTATCATTTATTTACCTTTATTTAAATAAAAAAGTTTAGTTAAGGGTTAAACTAAGTGCAAGACTTGGACTGTGTTAGTAGCCAATTGGGCCAAAGGCCCTTAATGTGGGGTGAAGCCCACATACGCAAGTGTAAAAGAGCACCTGCTCTTTTTTTTTTTTCTTTTTAGGCCATATGTGTACAATGCATGAGTGGGCTGGGGTTCATGACATGTGCTTAATACATGATTATGTGCCTGGTTCTTCATCACTTGCACTAAATTTGTAGGAGGAAGAAAAAAAAAGAAAGAGAAGAACTTGTGTGACGATGCCCGTTTTTTACCTAATTAAAATGATTTCTTGAGCAAATTTCATCAAATTAAATGCAAAAATTCAAAGAATACTTAGGATGCTTCACATTAAGCACAAAAACTTATTCACATTTGTTTATTAAAGGGGTCAAAATCGATTCGAAAATTTGGAAAAAAAAAACTAAGAAAAGGGACTTTGCATTCATGACCAATTTAGTCATTGATGATCTTTGCCAAGTTAATATGAGGTTTTGTCAATATAAATAGAAGTCTAAGAAGTGCATTCTATCATCAACTCTCATCAATCCATTCATGAACACATGTACCACTCTCTTTCTCTCTCTCTCTCTCTAGTGCAACTTCTCTTTCTCTCCCTAAGATTGTAAGCTCCATGGTCATTATCAAAGGTGATTACTGCCACCAATAGACTGCCCAACACATCAGCTATATATCTTGACCACCTTAATGCTTAGTCATGGCCTCTAATGTCTTAGCTACCAAGGGTTTAATGAAGCTCTAGCCCCAACTGTACGACCATTGCTCGAAACACCACTTTTAGCTACCACCACTCGAAAACAATCACATAGCTAGACTCATCGTATCCTAGAACCTAGGACTCAATTGATCTTCAAAGCCTAATAGCCCTTAGCAACCGTGTCTTGCAACCATCATCGGCTACCACTTTAGAACACCACCAAATGGCCACCATTGGCTGAGGTACCACTCGTAAAACCCATACCCCCAATAAAAAACACATGAAAACATCGTTTTCACTTTGAAATTCTATTTAGAAACCCCCGTGTGAAGTCCCCATTGATGCTGCTTCTCTTTCTCATGGTGACCCAAATTTCCTTATCTAACTTATCCCATCTACCTAAGGTCCAACCTATGTTCTACGCCCACTACCTTGGTTTGGTCCTACTTTCCTTGTGTTTTCTTTTTTATTTTATTTTTCTTTTCTCTTATTTTATGTATAAAAGCAAACAAAACAAAGCATGAAGTAGATAATGATAAAAGGGTTTTTCTTCTTTTTTTCTCTTTTAAATTTTTCAATTTTTTTCTTCTTTTATTTATTTATTTATTTTTTCCTCTCTCTCTTCAAATAAATAAATAATAAATGATTAAATATGAATTACTTTGGCACTTAGTTTATTTCTTATAAAACAAACAAAAGAGATAAGCTTTTTTTTTTTTTTTTTATGAAGAATAAAATTTAAGACCCTTTTAGAATTTTCTTAAATAAAAACTAAATGGATAAAAATTTAAACTTGACCACTTTCAAAGTTAAAATTAACCCACAAATCTAATGTTTTATAAAACAAACAAACAAACTATAGAAAGTCTAATCCCAAATTGTAGATATATAGGCACCCGTAGAAAATTATAGGATAACTTAAAATAAGGAAATTTTTTTTTACATTACCTTTTGTAAAAAAGTAGTTTTAATTTCTTAATTTCTTCTTTTTGTAAAAGAAATTAATTTTCTTTCTTTTTTGTAAATTAAAATTATTCTTTCATGTAAAATGTGTATTTTGAAAAAATAAAACTATGTTCGAAAGGTTATGGTGGTATCCATTAGGGTTTAATAAGTTAGCCTTTGAATCTAAAAGTTTTGGTTTTTAGAAGCCGTTTTCGAAAGTGGTCTTTTTGTAGTCTAGTTGCTAAATTATAACTAATCTACCCAATTAGTTATGACTTAACCCTTTCTTGATTCCAGTCAGGTGATGGCTCCAAACCTTTTTAAAATCAAAAGAAAACCCAAGTTTTCCTTATTCTTGGTTGAGGGTTTATATTTAATAGGTATAGGGTTTGATATATGATAAAAACTAAATTAAGGAAAAAAGAAAATGAAAAAATGGAAATTTTCAAGCTTAACAAGGCATATAGGTTGGAAACCCTCAATGGGCAACCCATCCCTAGAGTTTAGAATGCAGACAACATGAAGCCATATTTAATCTAAGTTTTGTAATGTGTTTATGACATGTATAACTGTTGCTATGATTAATTAAAAAATAAGTTCCTTACATTTGTCTATCTATTTTTCCTTACCGACAACTTACGCTACATACTCTCACCCCATCATTGATTTTAATCCCAAACGCACGCCTTAAGTTAGTACATACACTAATGCTACGAGTGACCACTAGCACCGACCTGTACTACGCTCTCATCCCTAAGGATATACCCTAAGCCAATATCTATACTAGCAACATAGGGATCAAGGTCTTAACTACTATCAAAAGGAAGCCCTTTTAACAAGGTTCGAGTAATGGCATAGTACTTGAAACCAAGGATATGCATGCTACTTAATAGGCCAACTTACTCAGTCCCAAACATGAATCTTACCAATGGCCTTCGTGACTAAGGGTTATGTATTCTTGCAATTACTACCACAAATACGAGCAAGCTATCTCAGTTTGATGGTTTTCGAGGCTAAAGAATGAGAGAAGAAAAGAGCAAGTCGAGTAAGAAAAGCATACAACTAAGTGTAAAAAAAATGCAAAATTTTATTAATCAAAAGTTACAAGGCTTTAAGGGTTGACATCTTAACCCTTAATAAATACAGAAATAAAGAAAGAAAATTATAAGCAAATGCCGTAAGGCTATCGAGCCTTATTTTTTTTATTTTTTTAAATTAATCTTCTTTAAATCGATCAATATTAAACTTAACCCATTTAATACTGACACTTGACTAAGATTTAAAGAAAGCTAGCTCCTTTTATCTTTGAAAATATTTTGGAGTCGCCACTTAATAGAGGTTGGAAAATGGTTTAGGTCAAAACTAAATGGATAGATTTAGTTTTGATCTAAACATTAGTTCACATGGAAAAAACCGATTTCAAAGAATAGGTTTTTGAAAAACTAGAGAAACGAGTTCGGGGGTTAGATTCTTTAAACCCTTACGGGTACCATCCACTTTCCAAATTTAGATTTAATTCCTAAAATCACCCTTTAGAATAACAACATAATCTATTAGAATGATTTTCAATTGAATAATTCTAAAGAGAAGAAAATTGTTTTTCATTTTTTTACCAAATTGAACTAAAAGTGGAAAAAACTAACTCTTTTGTTTTCTTTTTATTGTCGCCCCGGGGATGCCTATGTACTTACTATTTAGGATTAATCGTACGTAGTTCTTTCATGAAAACTTTAGGTGAGTGAGTTGATTTTAAACTTTAAAGAAAAGTTGAGTTTATATTTTAAGTGGATTTGAGTTTTATTGAGAAGTGTTAGAAAGGTCCTAAATTGGGGTTTATTTTTAAAAATTTCTAATTTTGAAATAGTCCATTCGTTTTTTATTATTTTTTTTATAACTAATTTTTCTAAGTGATTAAATAACTTTGTTATTTTTTGTTTTATTATTGTTAGTCTAGTTATTTATTATTATTTTGATTAAAACCTAAAAACTAAACTTTTTCTCGTCTTTTCTTTTTTTTTCTCCTTTTCTTTTCTTTTTTTTTTTTTAGTTTTCCTTTTCTTACTTCTCTTTTTTTTTTTCCTTTTATATTTACAAATATATGAGTAAAAAACAAAAAAAAGGATAAAAACCGAAACCCAAACAAGAGAAAGGGCTGGACTAAATCTAAGCTCAGCGTACAAGTTAAGTTAAGAGTATAGATTCAAGTTGGGTAGCGAGTAGCGAATCAAAGATGTAGCAACAGTTGAAAGTGACGATTTTGATCGATTCCACTACCAAATTAAGTAGGAAAGGTGATTTTTGTAGATATTCTATTAAGGAATGGAGGGGTAATTTCGATGTCGAGGCAAGTAGAGAAGGATATAGTGGTAGTCAAAGTTAGGGGAACGATGGCAGTAAAGTTTTGCACTATTCAATGGCTACTAGAGTCAAGAAAAGTGTTGGGTTTTGGATTTTGGGTGGCTGGGGGTTTAGCCGTAAGGTCAGCTTAAGCTGAAAGTGGTAACTCACGGTGGTTTGTGAGAGGGGGGATCGCGGCTAGGGTTAGGTAGTGGTTAAGTTGTTCTTCGCATTATAAGGCATGACCACATACGAAGGGGGTTGGGATAGAGCAATAGCAACTTAAGGAGCTTACCCGTGGTGCTAATTTGGCTCGAAGTGGATTATGGCAAAGGTAGAGTTAAAGAGAGAGAGAGAGAGAGAGAGCTCAAATTGATGTTTAGAGAGGGTTATGAGTGGATTTTGATGATCATCTGTGCTACTACTGCTTATTTGAACTCTTTTTATAGCTTGGGAGCTTAAATCGAAGATAGAAAATCATCCAACAATCATTAATCAAAATTGATTAGGGTTGGATGACCTATGATTTGATTTCTGAATTGGATACGAATTGGTGTTAAATGTTGGTCAAAACCAAGTCCTTAACTTTTGGTTTTTCCAAAATGATCGAGTGGAAGCTTCGAAATCATCCCATAACTTGAATCATCGAGATTCAATCTCAGATGACAAGTTGTATATTCCAACTTTTTCTAATTTTTAGAGCTTGATATGACTCACTAAATTATTGTATCTAGGCGTGTTTTCAATCTTAACTTGAAGTAGGCTATGTCTAGAACATGAATTGCTCATTGATTAGTGTGTTTAAGTACAGCATTATTACGAAAAATGAGGCTTAAGTGAAGGGGTTGAAGCTATTTCATTGGGCAAAAGGAAGGAAACTGTAGGAAAAAGGGCAGAAAGAGAAGGAAAATGCTGACGTAGCATTACGTTAGCCATGTCATCCAGTAGCATTGTGCCACATGTATGTTAGGTGGCTGAGACGTAGATTTATGTTGACATGGTGCTCCTGTGGCGCCACGTTAGCTGCAGCTTAATTACTTGGTGACACGTGGTACAATGAGATCCTGATACATGTCAATGCAGTATGTGTTTGTTTAAAAGAGACAGCAAAATGCATTTTTATGCCTTTGGTGAGGTTCGAACTCAAGACCTCAAGCCAACCCAATGTAATGCTCAAATGCTTAACCGTTAGGCTGTTATCCTATGCTTTGGAAATTGTACATATGGACTAAATCAGCCAAAGCTAGATTCAAATCTAAGTCTATACTTAACAACCCTCTCCTTGTTTTAAAAATTTTATTTTATTAAACTATCTAAAAAAATTATTATTTTCCAAATTTCCTAAATCCTCTATTTTTCCAATTGTGACTTTTTCAATTAATTTTTTTATTTTTTGTGTTCTTTATTTTTTCTAAATTTCTCATTTTTTTGGTTTTTCTTAAATTTTCTATTTTTTGTATTTTTTTTTAAATTTCTTACTTTTTTGGTTTTTCTTAAATTAAGACCCTTTGCCTTACCTTAAAATTTTTTTTTAAAAAAAAGTGGAGCAAAAAATGGGGTGTCTATAGTTAAAACCTTACCACCAAGACAGAAAAAATACTATTTTTGCCCTAAGGATGACTTTAACCTAAGAAATGCAATGACCAACTAGTTACACTAGGTTTGGTCCTCTAGGGATTTGATGAATGGTGAAAGGTGAAAGGTGAAAGAGGAGGCACTTTAATAGCTGAAAGGGAAATCAAAGCTCGGTTGTACCCTTATGAGCTGACTAACCAAGATGAAATGGACGAAGTGCTCCTTAAGTTAGCTAAGACCCTAAAGAGATATTGAGGACTTAGTCATACCCTTATGAGCGGACTAACCAAAATGAGATGGGCGAAGCACACCTTAAGCTAGCTAAGACCCTAAAGAGATATTAAGGACCTAGTCGTACCTCTATGAGCTGACTGATATTCAATACTTGGTCATGCCCCTATGAGTTGACTAACCAAGATAAAATAGGTAAAGTGCTTCTTGAGCTAGCTAAGACCCTAAAGAAATATTTAAGACTTGGTCATACCCATATGAGCTGACTAACCAAGATGAAATAGGCGAAGCACTCCTTGAGCTGGCTAAGACTTTAAAGAGATATTATGAACTTAGTTGTGTCCTTATGAGCTGACTAACCAAGATGGGATGGACAAAGCACTCCTCGAGCTAGTTAAGACCCTAAAAGAGATATTAAGGACTTAGTCGTAACCTTATGAGTTGATTAACTAAGATAAGACGAGCGAAGCACTCCTTAAGCTGGTTAAGACCCTAAAGAGATATTGAGAACTCCGTTGTGCCCCTATGAGCTGACTAACTAAGATGAGATGGGCGAAGCCCTTCTTAAGTTAGCTAAGACCCTTAAAGAGATATTGAAGACTTGGTCGTACCCTTATGAGTTGACTAACTAAGATAAAATGAGCGAAAATCTCTTTAAGTTGGTTAAGACCTTAAAGAGATATTGAGGACTTGGTCATGTCCCTATAAGCTAACTAACCAAGATGAAATGGACAAAGCTCTCCTTAAGCTAACTAAGACCCTAAAGAGATAGTGAGGACTTGGTTGTACCCCTATGAGTTGACTTACTAAGATGAGACCGGCGAAGTGCTCCTTAAGTTGGCTAAGACCCTAAAAGAGAAATTGAGGACTTAGTTGTACCTTAATGAGCCGACTAACCAAGATAAGATGGGTAAAGCGCTCCTTGAGCTGGCTAAGACCCTAAAGAGGTATTAAAGACTTGGTCGTACCCCTATGAGTTGACTTACCAAGATGAGACGGGTGAAGCACTCTTTGACCTAGCTAAGACCCTACAAGAGAGATTAAGGACTTAGTCATACCCCTATGAGCTGACTAACCAAGATGAGATAGGCAAAGCGTTCCTTGAGCTAGCTAAGACCTTAAAGAGATATTTAGGACTTAATCGTGCCCCTATAAGCTGACTAACCAAGACAAGACGAGGGAAGCGCTCCTTGAACTAGCTAAGACCCAAAAAGAGAAATTAAGGATTTGGTTATGCCCTTATGAGTTGACTAACTAAGGTAAGATGAGCGAATCTCTCCTTGAGCTAGCTAAGGCATTAAAGAGATATTAAGGACTCAATCATGCCCCTATGAGCTAACTAACCAAGATGAGACTGGTGAAGCACTCCTTGAGCTAGCTAAGACCCTTAAAGAGATATTGAGGACTTTATCATGCACTTATGAGCTGACAAAGCAAGATAAGATAAGCGAAGTGCTACTTGAGCTAGCTACGACCCTAAAGAGATATTGCTAAAAGTAAGCACTTTATGTGCTTACTAAAGATTTTAGCTAAAAGTTTGCTAGAAAATAGAAACACGAACACTGGTTATCATCTGAGCAATTATAGTTTGAATGCAAATGCAAAGTTCAAAAACTAATGTGCTAACATCATATAGAAGTACTTACCTAATCTTTCCAATAGCACCCAAATTACCAAATCTTTCTTTAAAAAGTCCTATTAAAACCAACTGACTCATTTTTCGAAATGAATTGAAATTTTGATCCTTAGTTATCAACCCAACTCTTCTCAGTATGAACCCTCTGAGACTTTGTTGGCTCCTTTAAGAAGTCATAGAAATTGACTCAATATAGAATGCTACCCACTGTTTTTTACCTATTGACTAGTTGTCTTTTTAGAACTTTTATGAACTGAAACCCTTATTCTTGACTAGTAAATATCTATTGTAAGGTGATTGCCTATCTGGATCTTGCCTCTCCTTAAAAAATAGATAATAACAACTCCCCTTCAAGGGAGATCAAATTGTAATAAAGTATTTAAAAGAGTTTTGTCAATTACCAATGTTCTATTTCTCACTTTTCAACTTCTCTCATGTTTTAAGTATATGAGTTGGATTAAATAAAGTAAGGGAGTTAGACCTTTTAATGGAGTAGGAAGAGAGGGTAATGATTCCAATGTTGACAACTGCCAAGGATGCCAACTTTGCTTGTAGAGAATGAAAATTAGACCACAATAACATCCAAAATGACTAGCATTTACGTGTTCTAAGTAAAAATTTCCATTGACTTCTCATGGGTAGTACAACTCTACAACATCAGCATTTACAAGGTCTCTTAATTTTGGACCATCCATTTGAGACAAAATTAAACCCCTCTTAGTAATACCCACTTCACAACATAAGGGCCTCTATAATTGGGAGCAAATTTCCCTTTGGCGTCTTGTACATTGGGAGCCATTCTCAACAACATATTAACCTCTTTGAAGTTCCGAGGTTATACTCTTTTGTTGAAAGCCTAAGCTATTCTTTGTTAATAACACTGATTATGACATAAGGCTATCAATAGAGATTGCTATTCGATGTGTTTCTTCACTTAATCGACTTCATCCAACTAGGTTTCTGATAGTACTCTGAGAGACGGGATCTCAATCTCTATTGGTAGCACTACTTCAATGTTGTATACTAAGGAGTAGGGTATTGCTCCAATCGACGTTCTAATGGAAGTTCAATAGGCCATAAGTATGAATGGTAACATCTCATGCCAGTCCTTGTATGTAACAACCATTTTTTTTATTATTCTTTTGAGGTTTTTATTGGCTACTTCAATAAATCTACTCATCTAAGGTCGATAAGGTGTAGAGTTTCTATAGATGATCCTGAACTATCAGTACAACTCTAACACTTATTGTTGAGATTAGTGTCATTGTCGATGATGATTGTTTTTGGAGCCTTGTATCTAACCAAGATATCTCTCTTGATGAACTTGAGTATTACCCCTTTAGTGATGCTTAAATAGGATGAGGCCTCAACCTACTTGCTGAAGTAGTTGATGGCAACCAGATAAAGTGATGCCATTGGATGCTTTTCGAGTAATCAGGCCAATGATATCTATTCCCCACATTGAAAAAGGCCATGTTACTAAGAGTATGTGTAATTCTTAAGGCAATGTGTTTATCTTATTTGCATAAACTTGGCATAAGTGACAATGTCTAATGTGTTTGACGCAATCACTTTCCATTATTGACTAGTAATACCTTAACCTCATAATTTTCTTAGCCAGCATGTAACCGTTCATGTGAGGGCTATAGACTCCTTCGTATACTTCTTTCATCAAAATATCAGCCTCTTATCGTCCACATACCTTAAAAGTATACTATCAAAAGACTGCTGGTACAAAGTGGACTAGCTACTAAGAATTAGGTAACCAATCTCCTAATAGTCTTTCTATCCTTTTTCTCACTCTCTTTAGGGTATATGCCTTGTTATAGGAACAGTTTAATATCATGGTACTATGGCTTTTTGCCATTCGTACCTTCAATTACCAAACAAAAGGCAAGCTTGTCTTTAATTTCAATAATGAGGGCTTAAATCTCGACTCTACCGGATATCTGGATCATAGATGCCAGAGTGGCTAAGGCATCAACAAATTGATTTTAAGTCCTCAGTACATGATTTCTTTGAATTTCTCCATCAACTTAGTCAAGTACCGGTAATGAGATACTAGTTTAGGATCTTTCGTCTTGTATTCTCCTCGAGCTTAGCCGATAATGAGTGAAAAATCCTCATATACTTCTAATTCTTGAATACCTTTATCTAGGGCCATTTTGAGTTCTATGATGCATGCTTCGTACTCAATGATATTATTGGTGTATGGGAAAACGAGCCTTATAGCTATAGGGTATTACATATCTTTAGGAGATATCAGTATTGCCCCAATTCCACACCCGAATATGTTAGCTGCCCCATTGAAGAACATCATCCATTTTGGTAGCTCATCTTCTTTTTCTTTATCAAAGCTTCCTTTAGCTGCTAAGATATGTTCATCAAAGAAATTGACTTATATCTTGTGAGAGGTGTCAGTAAAGGGATTTTCTACTAACTGATCTGTTAGAGCTTACCCCCTTGACTAAATTCACGTTCATGTACGTAATGCTGAACTCTAATAGTAACATTTGGCACTTTGAGATTCTACTGATTATGGTCGTTTTATCTACCATGTATTTTAGGGGATCATGTTGAGTCAGCAATTCAACTTGGTAATAGAGCATGTATTGTTTGAGCCAATGCATTACCTAAACTAAAGCACATTAGGTTCTTTCAATTTCTAAATATTTTTGTTTCCCTTTAGTAAATTTCTTACTTAAGTAATATACAATCCGTTCTTTTCCTTCCTTATCCTTTTGGTCGAGCATATACCCTATGGATTTTGATAGTATAGTCAAGTATAGAAATAAAGACTTCCCAAGTTTAAGAGCTACCAAAATTGGAGGGTTTATGAGGTACTCTTTGATCATTATAAAGGCTTGCTCACATTCTTCACCCCAGTTTATCTTGGCATTCTTTTTCAATAACTTAAACAAGGGATAGTATTTATCTGTGAGTTGAGATATGAACCGAGCTATATAGTTTAAATGGCCCAGCAAGCCTCTGATTTCTTTGAGAATGCATAGAGGGGGCAGGTCAACTATTGTTTCAACTTTATTAGGGTCCACTTCAATGCCCTTTTGGCTAATTATGAAACCCAGTAGTTCCCCTAAAGTCACTTTGAAGGTATACTTCTCTAGGTTGAGCTTCAATTGGAATTTTCTCAACCTATCAAACAATCTCTTCAAGTTATCCACATGATTTTCTCCTTCTTCGGACTTTGCAATCATATGATCAACATATACTTCAACTTCTTTATGCATCATATCACGAAAGATTGCAACAATGGTTCTTTGATAAGTTGCCTCAGTATTTTTGAGTTCGAAAGGCATTACTTTATAGCAAAATGTGCCTCAAGTTGTGATGAATGTTGTCTTGGCTTTATGCTCTTCGAACAATTGAATTTGGTTATATCCAAAGAACCTATCCATGAAGGAGAAAAGATGGTTCCTAGTTGTATTATCGACCAAGACATTAATATGGGGCAAGGGGAAATTATCTTTAGAAGTTGCTTGATTGAGGTCTCAAAAGTCCACACATACTTTGACTTTCCCGTTCTTCTTCATTACTAGCACAATGTTAGCTACCCACTCAAGATAATTAGATACTTCGATGAAACTGACCTCTAGTAACTTTCTAACTTCTTCCTTAATTTTCAACAAGATATTTAGTTAGAATCCCCTTGGCTTCTGCTTCTTAGGTTCGACATCTTCTCTTGTAGGTAAGTGAAGAACCATGATTGATGGATCTAACTTGAGCATGTCTTCATAAGACCATGTAAACACATCTTGGTACTTAAATAATAGTGTGGTCATTTTTGCCTTTTGTTCTCCTTCCAAATTCCCTCTAATTTTCAATATTTTGGGGTTGTTATTAGTCTTAACATTAACTATCTCAGTTGGCTCGTCAATGAAAATTCTACTCATTTTATGTCTTTGCTAGCTTTCTTGCATATCACTAGGGTCATTATATCACTCCCGATAACTAACCCAGCAGGGTTGGAGGTGATATCAATATTTTCGTCATCTATCTGTGCAAGGTATCCTTGGCTTTTATTCAAACCATTGGATTTGAGCAAAAAACATGTAAAGAAAAGAGTTTGAGTAAGGTAAGGGCAAAGAGAAGGAAGACTGATTCTTATTTAAGAGAAATTCTTTTGAGTACAGTATTGTAAAATAAAGGTAATTATTACAAAACTCTATACAATACTAAACCATGATTCATCATTTACCCTAGAGAAGACTTATTGTTATTCATAGGGATGGAGAACCAATTATTTAGGCACTAAGACTTATAGGATAGGCCAGCTATTTTATTCTTGCTAGAGGTGTCCTCTTTAGCAGGCTCTAAAGTTTGGACATCAGCTCGGATGAAAGTTTCTAACAATGGTGGGAAAGTCATAAGGGCGTGATACAATCTGTCACCTCTTTTGCCCTTCGCTCGCATATTTTATAGCTCATCCATTGGAGTAGAGATGAAACCAAGCCCATAGGTATAAACTTAGCCTTCTTTGAATTTTAACCTCTCATCTTTCTTTTGATAGGTAATCATATACACTTCTTTAAACATTTGGAGCCTAAAGTCCTCCTACTCTTCAATGCTAATGTAAGGTATAGCCATTTCCTTATATATTTCGTATTCATGGTCCCCCAAAATCGTTATTGCCTAGCCATTTGAGATGAACTTAACTTTATTATGGAAGCTTGAAGGTATGACCCCTACTAAATGTATCTAAGTTCTTCCTAATAACAAGTTGAAGGTCCTTGGGATGTTTAGACCTAAAATTAAATGTTGAAAGTCTATAGGCCAATATCAACTGGCAAGTTGATCTCCCCAATAATTTCTTTCATGGATCCATTAAATGCCTTGATTGCTGTCGAACTTGGCTTGATTGTGGTTGCATCGATACTTAGTAGATCTAGGGTGGCGAGAGGGTAGACATTCAACGATGATCAGTTGTCAATGAGGACTCTTGTTGTGATAATATTGCTCACCCTTACCATTATGAAGAGGCTTAATGTGTTGATTACTTTCTTTGCCCAGTTCTTCGGTAGAGAAAGAAATCTATTCCATGGTGAGGATAGAGTTGGTGATAGACCCCATTCTTTCGACTGGTATCTTGCGAGGCACTTTGACTTCCCTTTGAGTTCTGAATAAAGCTTCTCGATGCGATTTTGACGCCATTAATAGACTCATAAGAGATATTTGTGCTAAAGTCTTAACAAGTTGATCCATTATCTTATGCTCACTAGACTTAATTATTTTGGTGAAGGTAGACAATCCTTCCTCATATTCAATTGATTCTTTGTTTGGGCTTTCCAACACAGTTTTCTTTTTTAGGACTTCCTTTAGGTCATAAATTCTACCAGAGCAAGTAATCCCCTCTACGAGTGTACTTAAATTCCCTTCATTTACTACCTAATAGTTGAGAGGGGTAGTTTTATAACTTTCAGGGGCTAAAGGCACATGGAAGGTGAACCTTTTGGTCTTTAGAATTTGCTTTTCCTCTTGTTTATAGAATTTATAGACCCTAGGTTCTTGGTTATAATTAATTATGTTAATGACAGGATCTAAGTCATCAAATATCATGTTGATGATGGACCCATGGTTAGGTAAGGGATGTTGTTGACGTTTGGAGCAAGAGCCTCCACAAAGTCTCGCTGGACTGTACCTTTGTCAATTAAGTCTTGAATTTTGTTCCTTAATCTCCAACATGAGTTGGTTGAATAGCCTACTAAGCCTAGTGATATCTTTCACTAGGAGGCTCGAAATGGATCGGATTATCTTTTCTTAATTTTTCAAGGACCTAGCTAAGAGGAATCGGTATATTAGTGAATTGTCTCAGCACCCTGCTGACTTGTAGCTAACTTCAAAATTGTTACTGCATAGGTGGAGGATTTTTTTTTAAGGAGACCTAGGTATTAGGCTTGGTATTTAAATTCACCATGCCAATAGTTACTTCTTTGGTCTTACTGGTAATAGGCTTTATAGAGGGTGGTCTTGTAAACCCCGCAAATTTAGCTATTTAAGAGAAGGATTAAACTCTAGGAAAAACAGTAGTTGAACCTTAACTCGAGTCCGAGTGTTCTAAACTATACAATAAGTCGATAAGGCTAATAATAATAAAAGAAAATGAAATTTAATAAATCAAATATAACACCGATAATAAAACCTTTAGAATTTATCAAAACCCTAAATCGCTTACTAAAACCCTAAAACTAGTTTATGCATCATTAATCGAAACCGAACTCAAAAATTGCTCGAGACCCTAAAATCATAAACGTAAACCTATAAAATAGTTAAATATTACACAATAGCAATAAAATTATAGTCGAATATAATTTTCGACTAAATCGCCTGTTTGTACGACATTGTAATGAAATTATCATAATAACTTGTAAAAATTATAATTGTAACGGGTACTAGTTAAATTGATAAAATTTCACAAAATTTTGAAAACTAAT